>NW_010729493.1:118546-130392 GCF_000365185.1 Nelumbo nucifera | reverse complement strand
TCCTTCCTTGGGCGTGAACACCTTCGTTGGGAGATACTACTTCTCCGTATCAGGTATAATTTTCTCCTACTCCTTTTGGTTCAGATCTGATTCAGTTTAAGGTTCAAGAATGATCCTTGAAAATATGATTTTCTAAATAGGGAATGTGATTCCCAGATGAAGGGAGAGATAAATTTTTGAAATTCACCCCTTATTCCGCAATCTTTGGGCATCCATGGGATGGATCTCTTATCCCTTCAGTTACACCCGATTTGACAGAGCGTTAATATATAAGGGCTCTGACCCCCAAGGAAAAAGGTAATTGAATTTTTGTAATCGAAAACTGCGCATCTTCACTCTTAGCATTTATTTCTTCACAACTCTCTAAGCTCTACACCGAGTTCTAACTTAACCATCGGAGTGTTCCCTCCGGGCGAGCTCCCTGGGAATCCTTCATCTTCTTCCCCCTCTCAGGTGTTGTCCGTTGCTAGCTAGGAGCGATGCCCCTGCCAGCTAGGAGTGACCAGATCGCGCTACATCATTTGGCGCCGTCTGTAGGAAACGCTTCAAAAAGCCTCTCACCAAACACCTTAACTTTCAGTAAGACTTCAATGGCTTCCTCCAGCAATGCCGAATGAAGTGCCGACCAAAATACCTCCGGGGAATGACCTCAGCTCCCTACCATCTGCATTGGCCAGTTCACTGTACCCCTCTCCGCGGACGAAGTCCCTACCCTGAGCGCGCCTCTGGTCATTGCGCCAGTAAATGTTCCACTTCCTTCACTGGTAGAGGCAACCTTTGCAGAACCATCAGTTCTCCCGGTGGTTGGACAGAACCAGCTAGAAAACCTAGTACACTGGGTGCGAGCTATGCAAGCTCAAATGCAGCAGGTCCACTAGTTTCTGCTGTACCAGCAGCAAATGCCCCACCACGTCTACCAACAGCAGTACCAGTAGCAGTTTCCACTGCTACCTCAGCATCAACAGCAAGTTCCACCTCGACACCCCGCTGCATAGCAGGCTCAGCCCCACCGTTGCAGCGAGTGTCTCCCACGTCGAGGAGAGACCTCCCAAACTCAGAATCCTCTTGGGAGTCAGGTCTCATCCCACGGCAGGAGGGAAAAACAAGTTACTCCCCCCACCTCGCAGTCTATAGTCAGGTCGGGGGCCTCTTAGCCAGTCAGACCCGCATTGCCTCGGCCCTCACAGTTCGAGATTCCGCTCGTCGAGAATCAATTCGAGGTCCTAGCCGCGAACTGTAGACAAGGCCCTTCAGTTCACAACCATCACCAGCAATTCGAGCCCCTTCTTGGGCCCATTGAGCTCAGCAACACAGAAGCAAGCAGTACTAACGCCGAGCCAACGAAGCAGCGGAGACGCCGCCGAGCTCGCCGAACTGCCACTCACAACCGGCTTGTGCTCAAGGGTAAGGAAGAGGTAAGCTCAGGCGAAGTGAAAGCCACTTTGCTCCTCTCAGTGCCGTCCCCCCTGTCTCCAAAACTTCTAGTCGTCCCTAAGCCAAGGGACTTCAAGCTTCCTCCCTTAGACAAGTATGACGGATCGTTTGATCCGAGTGACCATGTTGATGCCTTCCAGTCGCAGATGCACATGGCTAGGGCTAGTGAGTCCTGCATGTGCGTGGACTTCTCCACCACTTTCAAAGGAGTAGCTCGCACGTGGTACCAAAATCTTGCGGCCTGGTCAATAAGAAGCTAGGCACAGTTCGTGCAAGTCATCACATCTTATTTCGTCACCAGTAAGCGGTGCCTGAGAACCTAGGAGAGTCTCATCAACATAGTCTAGAGGGAAGGAGAGTCCATCTGGAGTTACATCAAGCAGTTCAATGACGCTTGTCTGCAGATACCCGACTTAGACCCCATAGTGCGGCTCACAGCAACCAAGAGGGGCATCATGCAAAAAGAGTTCAAGTGGCACGTGGTGGTCAATTGACCCAAGACTGTAACCGAGTTCCTCAAGCTCGCGGACCAGTTCATAGGAACGGAGGAGGAGATCGGCCAAAAAAATGAAAGTGTGCCCGAAAAAAGGAAAAGGGAAGGTGAGCCCTCGATCCAAGGGGATAGCAAGAAGAAAAAAGACCCAGCTCGGGGGGCAAGACCAGGTCAGCCTTTTTGAGCTCCTTCAGTAGAAATGAATGACTACACACCCCTAAATGCGAAGCGGGCCAAGATCCTTATGGCGATCAAAGATGCCCCGTATGTGAAGTGGCCACCCCGACTAAAAGGGGACCCCAATGTAAGAAATAAGAACTTGTATTGTAGTTTTCATAAAGATCACGGTCATAGTATGGCGAATTGTAAGAACCTCCGCGACGAGATAGAAGAGCTCATCCGTCGCAAATACTTGAGAAAGTTTGTACAAAATAATAATAATAATAAAGCTGGTCAGCAAGGGGAGTAGGGTAGAGATGCTCTCGAGCCCAACAGCAGGCAAGCAGAGTAGCCGCAGAGGCAGTCCCCTGAAGAGAGACCAGTTCAGGGGACTATTCTTGTGATCCTTAGAGGATCGATCATCGCGGGCTACACCTCGGTTGCAGCTCGGACATCAGCGTGTGAGGTCAGAAGGGAAGAGCAGAGCCCCCCGAAGCGGCCAAGGACAGAAGACCCGATCTTCTTCACCGAGGATGATGCACACGGGGTCCACTACCCGCATGATGACGCGCTCATCATGAAGATAAGGATTAATGACTTCGAAGTCAAGCATGTCCTCATTGACTCTGGCTACTCGACAGACATTCTTTTCAAGGCAGCATTCGACAAGCTTCAGCTCCAAGAGAGCGACCTCAAGCCTGCAAGTACTCCCATGGTAGGCTTTAGCGGAGAGGAAGTCAGGCCCCTAGGGAGAATCATAGTACATGTGGAAGTCGGCACTTGGCCTAGCATAGTGAGGCTCAACCATGACTTCTTGGTGGTCGCAACTCCCTCCCCGTACAATGCCATAAGAGGTCGGCCCATCACCCATGCTCTCCGTGCGGTGGTCTCTACCTATTATTTGGCGAAGAAGTTCCCCACGGACTTCGGAGTTGGGGTAGCGCGAGGCGATCAGCTTGAGTCTCGCAAGTGCTACGTCGCCGCCCTCAAAGGGAAAGCCAAGGTGGCTGACGACCTCGATCTGGAGCGACCTATGGAGCAATGCGAAGAGGGAGCTGCACCTACGGAAGAGACCATCTCCATCCCAACCTTGGCAGAGGACTGAGCTCGGACACTCCAGATCGGTGCTTCAATCTAGGAGCCCCTACGATCTCAACTGGGTGCAGAGATRAGGTATCCAGAGATCGAAAAGTTGGCGTATGCACTAGTCATTGCAGCTTGGAAGCTCCGTCCGTACCCAAGCTCATACTGTCGTCGTCCTCACTAATAAGCCTCTGAGGCAAGTCTTGCTCAAGCCTGAGGTCTCTAGTAGGTTGACAAAGTGGGCCATCGAGCTCAGTGAACTGCTATCAAGGTCCAAGCCTTAGCTGACTTTGTCGCTTAATGCACTTTCAGCACCGAAGTCCCCTGGCCGGTCAAGCCTGAGGCCCCCAGATTGGATGAGCCCGAGTTTCCCAGGCTGGTTGAGCTCGAGCATCGTGAGGTAGCAACCAGTGTGGTTTCTTTCCTAGTTAGATCAAACCCGACCTGGGATGAGGAGCCTTGGATCCTTCATGTGGATGGCTCATCCAACTAGCAGGGCAGTGGAGCTGGAATGGTTCTGTATGGGCCAAGCGGGGTGAAACTAGAGTATGCGTTACGCTTTGAGTTCGCGGCATCCAACAATGAAGTGGAGTATGAGGCGCTAATAGTCGGGCTAGATCTAGCAAATGAAGTGAAAGCCAAGCWCATTGTCATCTGCAGTGATTCTCAACTCGTGGTCAACCAAGTTATAGGCAAATATGAAGTTCACGAGCCAACCATGATTGCACTACATCATTTGGCGCCGTCTGTGGGAAATACCATGAGAACCGTGTACATAGAGAACTTGCCTCGACCTAGCATTCTTGGGGGGGCAAAGGAGGTCGCTCCTGTCGTACAAGTAGAGCCGAGCTGGATCGATCTATTCGCGAGCTTCCTGTTGCGCGGGACCCTCCCTGCAGATCGTAACACTACTAGAAGGGTAGAGCGTCAGGCGGCTAAATATGTCATAATAGATGAACGGCTGTACCGAAGATCATACACGCTTCCCTATCTGCACTGCTTGCGACCTTTCGAGGCCGAGCTCGTACTCCGCGACACTCATGAGGGCCTGTGCGGCGGACACTTGGGGGGCAGGGCTCTTGCCCAGAAAGCGCTACGACATAGATACTACTGACCAACGATGAAGGCAGATGCAATCGAGCTCGTCAGAAGATGCGACAAGTGCTAGAAGCACGCCAACATCTACCACCAGCCTGCCGCCGACCTGAAGTATCTCACCAGCCCGTGGCCTTTTGCATAGTGGGGGATTGATATACTCGGACCATTTCCGCCAGCAGCAGGGTAGAGGAGGTTCTTAGTGGTGACAGTTGATTATTTCACTAAGTGGATAGAAGTTGAACCTCTCACAACGATCACAGCGCGAAATGTGCAAAACTTCTTCTAGAAGAATATAGTGTGCCATTTCGGACTACCTCGAGTACTGATCTCTGACAAAATGGTAAGCAGTTCAAGGATATAAAATTCCAGAACTGGTGCAAAGATATGGGAATTCAACAAAACTTTACCTTGGTGGCACACCCTCAAGCAAACGACCAGGCAGAGGTCACGAACAGAGCCATTCTCCGCGGACTGAAAGCACACCTCGACCGAGCTAAGGGACTATGGGTATACGAGCTACATAGTGTACTATAGGCTTATCGGACCACGATGAAAACTGCAACAGGCAAGACCCCCTTCAACCTCACTTATGGCACTGAAGCAGTCATCCCAGCCGAGATCGAGGTTCCCACGCTACGTCTAGAAGTGTACGATGACAAAGCTAACGAAGATGAGCTACACACCAACCTCGACCTACTTGACGAGGTATGGGACCTCGCATACATTAGGAGCCTACCAGCAGAGAGTAGCTCACTACTATAACGCCAGGGTCAAGAAGCGGTACCTCCGCGTCGGAGATCTGGTCCTTCGTAAAGTTATGGTGCTTGAGTCCGCTGTTGGTAAGCTCGAGCCAAATTGGGAAGGACCCTACCGAGTAAAGCGGGTGCTCGGGGAAGGAACGTATGAGCTTGAAACCCTAGAAGGGAAACAAATACCTCGGGCATGGAATATTGTCAACTTAAGGTTGTAATACCTATAATCACCAAGCTGAGTGAACTACAAGTCGCTCTACGAGCCTAAGGGCCAAAATGCCGAGCTAACAAAGACCTGGGCACAATAAGACCCAGTCGCCTCTTCGGCATGGGCGAACTCCAAAAGAGGGTGGACCGTAGTCACTCCCCGAGCCTAAGGGCCAGAATGACAAGCCAACGAAGACCTCGGCACTATAGGACCCAGTTGTCTCTATGGCATGGGCGAACTCTAAGAGAGTGGACCATAAGTCACTCCCCCAGCCCAAGGGCTAAAACGCCGAGCTAATGAAGACATCGGCATCATATAAGACTTGACCGCTTCATCAGCATAGGCTAAGTATTAATATCAAAGGCGCAGGCAGCTCGGATGTGAATCCTATGATGCATAGCCCGCCCCGGTATACAAGTTGGACCCGTCAGGGACAACCAACTTCAACTTAAGTAACCCAGGTGCATACGGGTTGGGCATATGCTCGCTATGTTGGTCACCTCGGTGTACGTGGACAGCTCGGGGTAACGATAATCGATAAACCCCACTTTGGGCACTTAGCTCTAACAGTTCGAGTGAAATAGTCACTTCGGCAAAAGAATAAAGCGCACGACACTTAGCAAAAAAAGGGGAAACATTTCATTACTAGTCCTTATAAAAAGAGACCCGGGCCTAACAGCCTGGGAGAGTACATCAAGGTAAAAGGAAAAGGAAAAGAACCGGGCTCAGCTACCCGGGAGCAACCACTTCAAAAGAATCATTCAGAAGAAGAAAAAGGAAACCAACCTCAAGGTTTCACCACCTCTACATCCTCTTCGCTCTCCTCCAGGGAGTCGGGCTCCTCTTCCTCCGTAGTGTCCGCCGACTCTGGGGCCAGGTCCCTCATTGTTACGCCTTCAGGGTTAAGACTGGAGAACTTCTTCCTGACCAGCCATCGGCAAAGCTTGAACCCCGAGCGGTAGGACTTCGAGCCGTACTCAACCTGGAGGTCGTGGAACTGCTGGGACTCTTTAAAGTCCTCCACCGCCTTAGCCCGCTCTTCCTCAACCGCAGTGTCAAAGTTACGGGTCCGCTCATGGAGCGTGGACTCTAAGCTCTTGACCTGCTGACGAAGAAGCTCCCTCTCCACCGCCACCCTCAAAGACTCCTCCCTGTAACGGGCGCTCTCCTCAGATAGTCAGTAGATCCGCGCTTCCTGGTCCCTAACGAGCAGCTCCTGGGCTTCGCTCTCCTTCTGAGCCTGGAGGACCTCATCCCGGGCCTGGTCGAGCTCGCGTTGGAGCCTCCACACTTCCGACCTCTCATTGATGTCGTCCTGGGAGTGAATAGAAGTCTGACAAGCCATGGCGTGAATAGCGGAGTTCAGCTGCCAATAGAAAGCCGAGGTAAGGGGAGAGAGAAAAGAAAGGGGGAGAAAAAGGGAAGCAGGCACTTACCACCATGTAGTGAGCCGAGGCCAGCTTAGAGAGATACCAAGGGTGCATCCTGGCCCAGTTTGCGATCTCCTCGTGATCGACCGCTTGTCGGCTCCTCTGTGAGGCCACGAGGAAGTTGGTGACGCTTTCGTCCCTCCCCTCGGTAGGAAACCGCGGGAAGACGGTGGGGCCAGACCGCGCGGCCGGAGGGTACTACTGCTGGAGTGGGACCTCTTCTTCTTCGCCGCCCCCTGTGGCTACTCCCTCAAACGGCACAGGTGGGACCTCCGGCAGCAGAACAAAGGCTGGGTCTACAGCCTCGAACTCGGCGGCCCCAGAAGTGGACGCTTGGTCGGGGCGCGACCTCTTTGCCCTACGCTTCTGGTTGCTCAACAAAAGGCGACGTGCATCCACACCAGACATGTTGGCTGCAAGAATCACAAGGCATTAAACCAACTCGAAAAAAAAAATAAAAGAAAGAGAAGAAGGCGACCTAAAGGTAACCTATCGGGGCTCAGGCCGGCCTACAAGAGCCTGTCCTCAGCTAGGTAGTCCGAACAGAGGAAGCCTACCCCCACCCAAGACTGTAGCGTTTCTCGAACCTTTGGGTTCAACTCAACGCCCGGATCCTGAATGGCGGCCCTCTAGTGGGTCGGAAAGGGCCACCCCTCGAGGTTGCGAACTACAAAATAACCCCTCTTCCAAGCTAGGATCCTGTTTGGTAGCTCGTGGAGGAGCTTGAAGCCAGGATGGGGGAAAAGTAATAAAAGCACCTTTCGGGAGGGGCTCCGGGGGAGGCATTCTTAATTGACAAAATAGTGGCAAAGGTATCAAGGGAAAGAGGAAGACAGTACTCAAAAAACAGAGAAATTGTCCCAACCACATTCCGAATTGAGTTCGGGTGGAGTTGGTCTATGGTGACATTGAAGTGGGTAAGAACTTCCACTATCAAAGGGTGTAGAGGGAGTCAGAGACTAGCCATAAGTTGCTCCTCAAAGATCATGATCTCGTCGTGGCCGTGTTCCCAAGGATAGTTGCCGGATGGGAGGCTGTAAATGAGATCCCTGGGGAGGTTATAGTTAGAGACTAGGGCCTGGAGTCTCTCCATAGACATGGAGGAAGGGCCGAAGCTATCTGGCTCCCGACCCCAGGAAGTGGAAGCCAAGTTACCGGAGGCCTCTTGGACCTCCAGAGCCTGCCCTTCAGGGAACCCCCTAGCTCCCCCCGAGCTCGAGGGGACCTCGCCCTGATTACCGTCTCGGGAAACGCCACCATAGTATGGATACCCAGACATTGTTTGGATAGAGTAGAGGACTCACCAAAAAAGTGAACTGAGAAAGTGACGAGAATGGGGAGAGCTCGAGCAAACAAGGCGAAGGCACGACCTCAAAACTGAAAGCAAGGCAAGTTGGCGTAAAGAAAATGAGGCATGGGGCTCTCCTATTTATAGCCACTGTGCCCAAAAAACCAACGGTCTCGATCAAAGCGAATCCAACGGCCTATAATAAAGCCAGCTGCACGTCCTCTGAGACTAAAATAAAGCTGGCTGCACGTCTTCCGAAATTGAAGGCAGCTTGGCGCGTTTTTTGGCACCCGAAAAATCCAGAAATTGCTTGACATCCACGCGTATACTTCATGCGGTTAGTCAACTTAGTTTAAATTATGGGTCAAATCCACCTGTCACTTCATGAACTCCCCGCGCTAGAGTAAGACCTTTAGCCCGAGGAGTGGGGGGCAATTGATGGAGGGTGATTTGACCCAACCTCCTAACTAAGGGGCACGTGGACATGACTCGATGTAAGTGGTAGCTCAGCATGACAGCTTGGCCACAACTCGGCGTAATGAGCTCGCTGAAACCCCAGCAGAACAGCTCGCTATAGCTCGCTATAGCCTGCCATAGAACAACTTGCTGCAAGGTAGCTCGCTACGAAGGAGTTTGCTACAAGGGAGCTCGCTACAAAGGAGCTCGTTATTGAGTAACCCAGAGTCTACGAGAAACTTCTTATCCAACAAGACCGTGCTTTTCAGTCTGCCCCCACGTCTCTTGTCCGGCGGTGCAGCACCTGCCAGTCCAGAGGACTGCGCCCACGTCTCACGTTAGGCGGCATGAGGACCGTACCCTATGACAGATACCTGCACCAATCGAATCAGCCTGACGAATAACGGCTGTAGAAGAGAATCAGAGGCGGTTACACCCGATTTGACAGAGCATTAGTATATAAGGGCTTCGACCCCCAAGGAAAAAGGTAATTGAATTTTTGTAATCGAAAACTGCGCATCTTCACTCTTAGCATTTATTTCTTCACAACTCTCTAAGCTCTACATTGAGTTCTAACTTAACCATCGGAGTGTTCCCGCTAGGCGAGTTCCCTGGGAATTCTTCATCTTCTTTTCCCTCTCAAGTGCTGTCTGTTGCCAGTTAAGAGTGACTAGATCGCGCTACATCAGTTCGATTGCCTGGGTCAGTGGTTTTTTGACCAAATCAACAGTTTTGGCCCAGGAATGGGACAAGGGTGTAACAGAACTGTTTACCTAGACAGTTCCTGGGCTGAACAGTCTGACCGTCACAACGATTTGAAAAAACCGGTTGGCACATTATAACATCCCACCCTCACTTTGTCATAACATCTCTTATGTTGTGAACAAGGTGTGCCAATTCACAAAAACAGTTACCACTATTCACTAGAGTGTTGTTAAGCTCTTATTGGGCTAGTTTCCTAGTGGACCAATCCTCTCTTAACATGGATATGTTAGCTTCCTAGGTTGCAATCTCATCTCTTGGAGTTCGTGAAAGCAACCCTTCATATCCCTTTAAGTACAAAAAATCCGAATATCATCCTCTTCACAACCACTGAAATCCTTTGAATACAAATGTTGTTATCTAAGTTGGGCTTCCAACTGCCTCGTCCATCCAAATTGTGGTGTCACAATTTGAGTGTCACTTTCTTGGCTGCTAATCTGATTCATCACTCTCAAGCCAAACACATTGACAAGGTTGCTTATAAAGTATAGTCATTCAACATATTCCAAGCATGGACCAACCCATGGATATCTTTACAAAACCATTATCTTTAGCTCACTTCCATGATCTTATAGTCAAGATCACAGTATCAGCAGCCCTGCCACACTTGAGGGAGATGCTAAGGAGAGTTCTTCCTTGCATTTAGGATAACTATTATCCTTATCTTTGTATATACTATCCTATTTAAACACAGAATAGAACAATCATTTTATGCTAAGTTCACCTCTCAATCTTGAGTTGTCATGCTTTTTTAGTCTTTGTAGACCAATAGTGTTACAAATTGAATTAGATCAAATTCTAACAGGGGTATGTCTGAATACAAGTTGATATGGATCTATGAAATCCAAATTCACTTAAATATCCAATAGAGTATGAATCATATATTTAAAATTTGACACACTTATATATCTTGATTTCTAATCTAATTATATGGTAACTCCATATAGAAACCAGTGTTTTAAAACCCAACTTCGAGGATGACCTAATTTTTGTTTGGGTTTCAATTCATTAGTTTAATTGTCTAGGTTGAACAAGTCAGATTGCCAAAGATTATGTGTTGGATAAGGGCCATATTAGCCCTTAGATGGGAATATTAGGTGAAGTTAGAAGTTCCATTCTTTACTAGATAAGAAACAACAAGAGAAGAGGAGGAGGAGGAGGAGGAGGAGGAAGAGGAGGAAGAGGAAATGCTATTTATTGTTGATGCTACCAAATCATCATGACTGGAATGAAGGTACCTATTGTGGAGTCACCGCATACTCAACTCTCTCTCTCTCTCTTTCAATCTTTCTTCTCTCTAGATTGTTTTACTATTTAAAATATTTTTGTGGGGTTTGATTGGGGGTGCAATTTTGTGGGCTTTGATTAGGAATTTGTTAAAATTTGAATGGGCCTAGCTTGAAAGTCCGGGCTTGATGCAAGTTCAGATTTGGTCCCAATTTGTAGTCCCAACATGCCATTGCATCCATACATCAAGATCACCTCCTATTCAATGTATGATTGTAATGGCTTGTTGAGACATTTGTTGGGGCTATATGTTGAGACTAGATCTAGACTAATTTGATGCAGCGAATATTCTTGAAATTAGGCACCTAACTTGCACCCCTACTTTTACTCCATGTGATAGGTTAAATGGTTTACTTGACAGGTGTAAGCATCGAAAGGTGCCTCACTTCATGGATAAGGTGTTAGAGTGACAACCCATCACTTAGAACAGAAGAGACTAATGGGATTCTTGGGATAAGAAATTGTTTTTTTCTTATTTTGTAGTGACTCCAATACCTAGGCAAGGACCATCTATAAGTACATGCTCATCACAGAAACCATAAAAACACCCATGACAACACACAAGCTGATGTGGATCTGTAATGAGTCCATAACTCATCACAGACTTGCGAGGAATTCGAAGTCATCATAGACCTACGAAGGATGAAAACACCATCAACCAAAGTCACTCATAACACAACATCCAGCAGGACCGAGCAAGAACACGTCAGATTAGTCTTGACGTCACCTGCGCCATGTCAATTCAGGAGACCCACGAAGGGAAGTAACACACATATATTATGAGAATCCTCAGATGGAAGGAAACTTCGTATTAGAAAGATCTCATTGAAGAGATGAGGGATCCATCATATGGATGGCCGAACCTTGCAGGAAGGTTGGACAAAATTTCAAAAATTTCTCTCTCTCCCATCTAGGAATCAAATTCCCTATTTTAGAAAACTGCATTTTCAAATATCAATCTTRAACCCAGAACTAGACCAGATCTGAAACCAAAAGAGAGGAGAGGGATATACCTAATATGAAGTAGTAGTAACTCCCAATGAAGGTGTTCACGCCCAAAGAGAGGACCAAAACCCGCTTCCATTGAAGATGACACAATGTGAGATGAAGCAGGATTAGCAGGAAGGCTCTTCAGCAAGAACCAGGATTCTTCAGCAAGAATCAAACAGTGGCTGGTGAGCACGACTTCAGATTGTTTCTTCAACCAAGGAACAATATCAAGAACCTTTCTTGATCAAATCCACAAGAGGAGATCGAACTGGGTAGGGATGACAAGAATGGGAGAGAATTCTGCAGATTGATGTGTGTTAGACAGTTTTGTATGCCCTTAGCTTCAATCAGAATGATGTACTTTATGAGTTTATTGTAAATGAATAAAGATACATATTTGATTCAT
>NW_010729493.1:86022-100404 GCF_000365185.1 Nelumbo nucifera | reverse complement strand
GAATTAGGACTCTAGACTCTTGTATTTGAGTTGGGCTTCTCTGCTACTTGGGCTGCTTCCAGGTTCTTCTGCGAGTTGGGCTTCAGCTGTTAAATGGGCCTGGCTACGAACTTGCTCTGACTTTGGGCCCGGTTTCGTACCCGATGCCGACCGAATCAGTCAAAACCCAAAACATAAAAGTTGTGGGCCTTTTTTTCTTCTTTCTAATGCTTCTTGAATTTCCCAATTCGGAGTCCGGAATTGTGAGTTAGGCCCAGATCACTGACTGTCGCCGAAACTGTGCAAAATCATCCGAATTGGCCTGTTTCCTTCTAATTGCCTTCTTTATTGCCCTTCTTTATTGCCTTCTTTCTAACTTTCTTGATCATAGTCATAACGAACTGGAGGCATATATACTCGGGTAGAGCTTCTAGGTTGAGTGTTTGGAGCTTGTGGGACATCTCCCACTACTCTTGAGCTCTCCTCATCAAGAATAACTTCTTGCTAAAGATTCTCCAAGATGTAATCTTCTTCTATGAAATAGACATTTCGAATGCAAAACACCTTTTGTTCTTTCAGATCGTAGAATAGGTAACCTATAGAGCCTTTGGGGTAACCTACAAATAGGCATCGACTTGTCTTAGATTTCAATTTGTCAGCACTAGTTCTTTTAACATGTGCTGGACAACCCCAAATCTTCAAGTGTCTTACACTTGGTTTCTTCCCAGTCCAAAGCTCATAGGGAGTCTTCGGAACGGATTTGGTTGGAACCCGGTTCTGCACGTAAATCGTAGTCTCCAATGCATATCCCCAAAAGGATGTAGGTAATTCTAAGTGAATGAGAAGTGATCAGACAATATCCAATTGGGTCCGGTTCCTCTTCTTCGACACACCGTTTAACTATGGTGTAGTGGGAGGGGCTAATTGTGATATTATCCCATTGTCCTTTAAGTAGTCCYTGAATTCGTCAGAGAGATACTCACTACCTTCATCTGATTGAAGGGTTTTAATTTCTCTCCCYAACTATTTCTCAACTTCTTGTCTGAACTCCTTGAACTTTTTAAAGGATTCAAACTTATGTCTCATTAGGTACACGTAACCATATCGAGTATAATCATCGATAAAGGTTATAAAATAAATGTGTTGATTACGTATCCTAACATTCAGGGGACCACATACATCAGTATGTATAAGGTCAACTGTGCCTGTAGATTTTTCAAGTTTACCATTAAATGGTCGCTACGTCATCTTACCCTGAAGGAAAGGTTCACAGGTTGGAAGATCTTCTACGGTTAAAAAATCCAAAGGACCATCATTTACCAACCTTGTGATATGATCTATATTAATGTGGCCAAGTTGGTAATTCTATAGGCACGTGGGGCTAACTGTATCATGGATTCTTTTCTTGGGGATTATTTCTAATGTAGTTTCGGTAATGTTGGTTTCAAGAGAGGGATGGAGAACATAGAGACCATTCTCAAGTTCTCCATATGCTAGGAATTTGTTATTCCGTTTAATGGTAATCACATTACTAAACAAAATATAATAACCATTCATGCACAATTTTGGGACAAAAATCAAAATTTTTCTTAAATTAGGTACAAAAAGACAATCTTTTAGTACAATAATACCTTCTCTGAAAACTAATTCTACAGTGCCTATGGCAGTAGCTGCAACAGTTGCAGAAGTCCCCAAATAAGTGTCACTTCTCCATCACTCAGTCTACTTTTTATCTTTAACCCCTGTAGTGAGTTACACACATGTGTTGAAGCCCTAGAGTCAATACACCAGGAAGCAGAAGTGACCAACAAATTGGTCTCTATGATAAAAGAATCAAACATACCTTGTTTCTTAGTCTCCAGGTATTGAGGACAATTCCTCTTCTAGTGGCCGATCTGTTTGTAGAAATGACAGGCATCTGATGCTTTGTCTTTCTTCTGCTTTTTAGTTTTTCTACCCTTTTTTGAGTTTTCCTTTACCCTTCCACTTTTTCTTTCCCGATTTGCCACCTTTAACAAGCATGGCTATCGGCTTATCCTTCTTAATCAATTTTTCAGCCCTCTGCAACACATTGTTGAGTTTCTGAAGGCTAACGTTTAGCTTATTCATGTTGTAATTCATAATAAACTGATTGAAGGATGGAGGTAAAAAATTGAGGGCAACATCAATTTTGGTGTCATGATCTAGTCCTAACCCAAGAGCCTCCAGTTCATTGATATAACCCATCATCTTTAGACAATGGTCATGAACCTATTGGTTCTTGGTCATCTGTGCGGTCATAAACACTTTTAAGACCTTTTGTCGAGTAGAACAGTTTTGCTCTTCGTACATAGTCTTCAGACTATCCAATATATCCTTGGAGACTTCGATCTTATCGAATTGTCACTGTATCGGATTGTCTAAAGAGGCTAAAATATAACATCGGGCAAGAGAATTTATCTCTTCCCATTCTTGATACTCTCTTCTTCAGGCCTCAGAAACCTTGTCACTCGGATGATTCGGAGCAGGGTTCTTAGCAACTTTGTTCAATTTCTCGGACATCAAGACCAGCATAAGGTTTCAAAACCAGTTAGCATAATTTCGGCCCTTGAGTTTATTATCATCCAACAACTTGGTGAAGTTTCCATTTGCCATTTCTGGTAAAGGCAAAGCGAATTTATAAGTCCACAACCTAATTGATTCATGTCATCACATAGAAAGGACTTTTAATCTATGTTCCATTTCCATTTTGGGAATCTCTGAGATTCCCTCCAATCTCAATGACGGAGATAGTTGTGTCTTTGGAAATGTAGGAAACCACATGGGGTTAATGGAGCCAACTGTTTCAGCTGCAAAACCCCACCACCTTCTGTGAAGGATCTCATCCACTCATCTTATGAGCTTTCCCTTTGGCCTCTGTCAGACAAGGTTCATAGCCATTTTAGGTTAAACCTTTCTATCCAGTAAATGCTCACCCATCATGTTCGTGAACGCCAAGGTACCGTGAGAGAGTCTTCCATTTTCGGATAGGCCCCTCCCACATCGGTCTATGAYGCCCCTATCATCTCATGAAGCAATCCAGCCAACTGAATTAGCAGATGGATAGCCCAATTTTTTGGTGCATCTCCACCCACCAATACAACCATCCTTCATACTAATTATGGAAGGCCTTTAGAGAATTCATCATATGAAATTCCCTATCACATGCACTTATATTTAATGGAGGGAACGAAAAACCCCTAGATCTGATTTAGGTCAAACCAAAGTGGCTTCCCCTGACTTTCATAAAGTCAGATTCAAAGTGGGCCTGAAACGGCTAGGGTTCCGTGGTGTTCCTCTTGGGGAGAAACTAAAGTGGGCCCCACTCAGAAAGGGAGATCTTCTAATGACCTTAAGGGCTCCATGGAAATGATGTGCATTCAGCCATGGTGTTCGAAAGAGCCGCTATTGAATTAGCATGGGCCAAGCACTTTTGGCCCATGTACATAGCACATCACATCACATGCATGAAATCCATAATTGATCAAATCAATAAAATAACTGTAAAGCCCATAATTAAATTTAAAAAACCTTTTCAGCCCATTTTAAGCCCATAATATTATCAAATAATATTATCTAGGTATATGGGCTGAACTGCAAATAGTAGTTCGGCTCATATAGCATTTATGCTGAATTGGGTTAAAGCAGTTTTAACAAATAAAAACTGGGTTTTATAGATGTGGGCCGAATTACATATTGCAATTAACCATCAACCCCTCGGCCCATGAAGGAAATTTTAGGGCTTAGAACATCCCCCATCAAACCACAGATTCGGCCCAACCAGTTTGGTCCAATCTGGTTCGAATAGGTCTAGGGTTTGATGTTTAATTCAAGATCCAATTCAAGAAACATGGTATGAAAATAAAGAAACTGGTACATGACAATAAAAAATCAGTAAACAATAGCAAGAGGGCTGTTTGTAAGGCTGCAACCCTGCAAAACAAAAGTTAGTTCACGATTTGCAGTTTCCAAAACTGCAAATCGCAGATTGCCAAACCCAAATTTGCAAAATTTTCTCCTTCGCGCTTCCAGCATCGCCTTCAAAGAAATAAAATAGAAAACCTAATTTTTTTATTAATATTACATTAGAATTGAATTCCTATACATTCCGTCTAAAATAAAAAAAAAAATTAATTACGGACCAAGAATGAATAGGAGAAAAACGCAGAGGCGCAGATTTCTTGCGCCGTAGAAAGATTTCGATCTCCTCCATACAAACAACCCAAAATTCAAGAAATATAAACAGAATAGTTCTAAATTATATAACAGAATAATAATGATTTATTTTTAGATCATTTGCCCAAAACTGGGAACCAATTTCCAAGAAAAATCGCTAACTGCGCAAATCGGGTAGAACGCCTTTTACCCATTTGTGCAGATCTAGATTTGATCTAATTCGGATCAAGACTTGAACTTGGCTTTAATACCACTGAAGGGATGAGAGATCCATCATATGGATGGCTGAACCCTGCAAGAAGGTTGGACGAAATTTCAAAAATTTCTCTCTCTCCCATCTGAGAATCACATTCCCTATTTTAGAAAACTGCATTTTCAAGGATCAATCTTGAACCCAGAACTGGACCAGATCTGAAACCAAAAGAGAGGAGAGGGATATACCTGATATGAAGTAGCAGTAACTCTCAATGAAGGTGTTCACGCCAAGGAGAAGACCAAAACCCGCTTCCACTGAAGATGACAAAGTGTGAGATGAAGCAGGATTAGCGGGAAGGCTCTTCAACAAGAACCAGGATTCTTCAGCAAGAATCAAATAGGGGTTGGTGAGCATGACTTTAGATTGTTTCTTCAACCAAGAAACAATATCAAGAACCTTTCTTGATCAATTCCACAAGAGGAGATCGAACTGTGTAGGGATGACAAGAATGAGAGAGAATTCTGCAGATTGATGTGTATATTAAAACTGAGGAATTCGCCCCTATTTATAGTCTTCTTTGGATCAACCTCCTAATCTAATTAGGAGAGAGTTTTTTTATCCAAATTTTATATTTGGATCTGGAATCTTAAATGGATAAGACTTATCTTATCCTTTCAGCTAATCCTAATCAGATTATAAATTATATTTTGCCTCCTATTTATAGTCTTCTTTGGACCGACATCTTAATCTAATTAGGAGAGAGTTTCTTGATCCAAATCTGATATTTGGATCTAAACTCTTAAATGGATAAGACTTATCTTATCCTTTCAACTAATCCTAATAAGATTATAAATCAGATCTTGCCTCATTTTAATTAACAATTTAAGCCTAGTTCGAATTGGGCTTTAGGCCCATTAAGCTTATGTGCTCACTTACCCCTTAACCTGCTGCCCAGTTGGCTCTCTTTGTATGGCGTGGGACCTAAACATTGATCTACACATCAGCTACATGGGTTCAACCCAGCCTTTGTTACAAGGACCATTTAGTGCAAATTTTCGGCCAGACCTTGTAACAGAGGCTGGGCTGAACCCATGTGGCTGATGTGTGGATGGATGTTAGGGTCCCATGCCATGCCATACAAAGTGAGCTATGTAACTTAATGGGCCTAAAGCCCATTTCGAACTGGGCTTATGTCAGTTAATTAAAGGGGCAAAATCTGATTTATAACCTGATTCGGATTAGCTAAAGGATAAGATAAGTCTTATCCATTTAAGAGTCCAGATCCAAATATCAGATTTGGATCAAGAAACTCTCTCCTAATTGGATTAGGTGGCTGATCCAAAGAAGGCTATAAATAGGGGGTGAATTCCTCAGTTTAGATACACTCAACAACTTGTAGAATTCTCCCCAGCTCTTGTCGCCCCTACCCAGTTTGATTTCCACCTGTGGAACTGACCAAGAAAGGTTATTGATATTGTTTCTTACTAGAAAAAACAATCTGAAGTCATGCTCAGCAGCCCTTGTTCGACTCTTACTGAAGAATTCAGGTTCTTGCTAAAGAACCATCCTGCTGATCCTGCTTCACCACACACTATGTCATCTTCAGTGAGGCAGGTTTTGGTCTTCTCCTTGGGCTTTAACACCTACATTGGGAGTTATTGTTACTTCGTATCAGGTATATCCCTCACTTCCTTTTTTATTTTAGATCTGGTTCGGTTTTGATTCAAGAACGAGCATTGAAAATGCGGTTTCCTAAATTAGGGAATACGATTCCCGGATGGGAGAGAGAAATTTTTGAAATTTCGCTCAACCTTCCTACAGGGTTTTGCCATCCATATGATGGATCTCCCATCCCTTCATGTAGACCATGACAAACACACAACTCTATCAAATAGAAGATCGTAGCCTACCTTTGTTACCCAAGACTCCTAGCCTTTCTAAACCCTTCAAGGAGACCACCACACTTAGCCTTATCACACCACCTAAACCATCTAGGTAGGCTAGGGAAAAGAGAGGGAAGGTGTTAGGCATCCCTCTCTCATTCTTAAATGGATGCTATCTTTCCAAAAGAAGGTTTAGACCAACAGACCAGCTAGTTTTAAAGAAGATAAACAACAATGAGATGCATTCATCTTACCATTTTAATCGACTAGAGCTCATTTTATTTGCACAATAGAGAACTTTTCCACTAGTAAAACAAAAGAATAATACAGGGAAATAAATATTTCATTGTGCAACCTATAATCAAATTCTAAGGAGGCCTAGGATGAGGTATCCATACTGACTAATTCACTTATTTTTGTATTTAAGCATTTAAAGACATTAGTTTTCCTTCCTGGTTAGCATAATACTTGTTGTCAAATGAAATTAATCTAAATT
The DNA here is from genome assembly GCF_000365185.1 of Nelumbo nucifera. The sequence goes on along the minus strand of NW_010729493.1, from coordinate 93,656 downwards.
TGGATTTTGGATTGGAGTCCAATGAGTGGGGTGATATTGGGGTTCCCCCTTATACTTCTCTTGGAACCAACAATTACTCTAAAGGATCAAAAAGACCCTAATGGAGAGGATGTGGACTGATCAGGTAAGCCAAAAAAACGTGAAATGAACATAGGGGGTTGGATGACATATTGTTCAAACTCATTTTCTTCAAGCCAAAATCCAATGGTTGAGGTGGTATTGGAGTTTCCGCCTTCACACCTCTCTTGGAGCCGATTTCCTGTCAAGGGAGAGATGAATGCAAACGTCTAAAGCCAACCCCCTTTATCCTCTGTTTAGAGCTTCAATCAAAGCTAGTTGAAATTTGATGAATGAGAAAATTCCAATGGTAGAAAGAAATTTCACCTTTGCRTTTGGATTGGAAGGAATGGTGGTTCAACCTTGCTTAAAACCTCAAAAGAATGTCTAAGACGTTGTTTGCATGATCTAGAATGTTCCAACATGTCTAAGCTAAGTACTAGGAGAAGATCGTAATGAGAATGTTGATGATGCACAATTGCACACAATGTGCAGCGAAGAACTTGAACTGAAAAAGGAAGGGTTTGGAGTGTTTAGAGCTCGTCCATGGCAATTGTCTCCTTAAACATTCAAACACTCATTTTTGGCAAAAAGAGTAAAAACTTGATTTAGGTAAAGTGGAAGTAATAAAAAGGCCGATGCGGAAATAGAGTCTTGAGAAGAGGGGGGAGGGCCTGTTTCCCAAGGTTGCTTCAAATAGCCCCCTCTCACCCCTTATTTATAGGATTTAAGGGAAATTTAGGTATTTTAGGAAATTTATAGGGGCAAAGGTGTTTGAAAAGGGTAAAGGTGTGGGTACCATGGTGAGAGAAAATGGAGGGGCATTTTGGGTTTTCCAATAGTTTTATAGGGGTAGAAGTGTCTTGGGAATAGTAAGAACAGGGTAGTCTAGTTAATAGAAAAGCAAGGGAGTATTTTGGATATTTTGAGGATTTTTAGTGGTGTTTAATAGTAAGAACAGGGGAACATTCCCATCTTTTGAAGGGCTACACAATGGGGGGTATCCCTTCCCCCAACCCATAACCCCCTAAGGCCCTAATCCAAGTGCAGGCTGGATTCACAAGTCTCCACTATGACCACTAGGAGACCTTACCAACCAGCTGGTTGATACCTTGCTGACTAGGATTACTTCTGAGGTGCTATGGTGTACTATTGGGTCAAAGGGAAGTCTTGAATGAAGGTGGATGATAGTTCATAGGTTGAAATTTGAACCTCTATCTATACACAACCCAACTTCATTAACCCAAAAAATGAAGAGAAAACCTCTTTCTCCAAAAGGGATTCCAAAGTGCAAAAGTCAAGTAATGAWTATGCTGCATTTGGCATTCCTTAGTCCTGAATAATAAAATGCCACCAAATCTGAATTTTCATCAACAAAGCCTTTAATATTTTTCTTAACAAAAAATGAAACTCTTCATCTTTATTGAAGATCTAGGATATTTCACAAAACACATGTCAGTTGATACCAATCAAAGGAATCCGATGATTTGCCTTTATTATACCAATCAAAGGATACAACCAAGATTGGAGTATGAGGACTCTAATGACTTGCACAAGAGTTATGGGTCTAATTTTTTTTTTTTTTTTTTGGAATTGTTGGCCTCATTACTGACCCTAGCCTTTCTTAGCTTAGTCCAATCCCTCCTAATTGAGACAAGTGTTTCTAAGGGCTGGTATTTCTCCTAAGAGCTTACTGTTCAGGTGGTGCTTGAACTGGCTTAGATTGCCGCATGTCAACTTCTGTGATTGACTTCCTCGGACCACGTCAGCACTGCTGTGGCCACTTGACGGAAGGCCACACCAAGGACGTAGAATTCTACATAGACAGGGAGACACACTCCGTAGAGGGAGAGGCAGCCTTCCTAATACTTCAAAAGGCAACCTCATCTCGACAACTTTGGAAGCATAATCCGACTATGACACGGATGCCCGGCTATATATAGGCACCTCCCACTCAAGGTAAAGTACTTTGACTCTCAATTCACCTTAATACCACTTTTGTTGCCACATCGGCTTGAACCAGCGCTGTTCTGTCCTGCTCATTCTGACTGATCTCTTTCTCTTATTGACTTGAGCGCCGGAGTGCCTACCCGGAGAATAACTCCTCAAGCCTCTGATCCTTTTTGTAGTTGTAGATCTCTTTGGTGCATGATCTCATCCTTCTACCTCGACTTTGTCCARTTGGCAGGACTATCTGACTACATCCTCGGTTCAAGACACCTTGGGACAAATAGCATCAGATTGGCATCATCTGTAGGAAATGTATAAAATGTTGATTCCCTAACCTCATCTCTTACCGTACACCGAAGATAACCATGCCTAGAAACACCTCCAACAACTCTAGAGCCCGCCCGCTCCCCATCTTGGGGATCCTGCTCACTTCGCAGCTCTCCACCTTGAAAGCCCCAACCTTAGATGACGGTAGACCTCACCCAGTTCAATGCCATGCAATAGAAGGTTGACCACATACTCACCATGATGGAAGCGCCAGAACAATTAGGATAAGTCCCCCTAACCACTTACCCTACCGCGTAGGTGCCCACAATGGTTGATCCTCGAGCCAAGGACCCCAAAAGGCACCCTGCAGATTGGCCAAAGACCCAACTAGACCATGAGCATCCTCAACCATCTCGGAAGTCTGACTCTCAACTGTGGACCCGGGCCAATGACATTTACAATCGGTCTCATCACTCTGATGCTAGGATCCTTGCTAAGAAGCAACTTAGCTAGCGCTCACGTTAGTCATCAATCTCATTGGCCGAGTCCATCTTAGTTCGAGTCTGATGAGCAGCGCCCAAGGTGGAGAAGGCAACAAATGTTGGCCAAGTTAATAGGGTTGTGGAGACCAGAAACCTATAGGAAATGTTAAATGAGTTGGAGCATAGCCAGGCAGACCGTAGTGCGACCCCTCCAGTAGTCAGATCAATAGTGCAATGCTCGATGAAAGAGACTACCTTAGTGCAAGAGATTGTAGACGAGCTCTCTTCCATCGAGTGGTGACCCCCACCGTTAAAGAAATACAATGGGACCTCTGACCCTAGCGACCACCTCAAAGGGTTCAAGACAATAATGATGTTTCATGGCTTGTCCGAAGGTCTCATGTCCAAGGAAATCGTCACAACCCTTCATGTAGTTGCCAAAACTTGATACACCTCACCTGCACTACGGTCCATCGCCTCCTAGGAGCAGTTGGAAGCATAGTTCTTGACGCAGTTCACCACTAACTAGAGGCACTGGAAGACCACAACCAACCTCATGTAAGTGCAACAAAAGGAAGGAGAGACCTTGAGAGATTATCTAGCAAGATTCAACCCTGAATCTCTCCAAGTCCAGACCTTAAATCAATCAATGGCCATGGCCACCATCATGAACGGGCTACGATTGTTGAGGATCAGTTTCTCCTTGCAGAGGAATCCTCCGCCCAGTCTGACTGCACTCACGAAGCATGCCTAGAAGTACTTGAATGCTGAAGAATCTTAGGCACTATGAAAGTAAGAAGAAGAAGCTTGACATGACCGAAAATGGAGGAACTAAGATGATGGAAAAGGAGACTATGATAGCAAGAGGCCAGACTGTCTAGGAGACCATAGACCAAGGACCCTACCGCCGATGTACTTTAACTTCACCCCTCTCAATGCACTATGGCCATGGTACTAATGCAAATACACAACCGCAGCTTCGTTAGAAGGCTTGGAAAGATGAATTCCCAAGGGAACAAGAGGAACTAGGACAAATATTGTGACTTCCACAAAGTCCACAACCACAAGACTAGGAGTTGTCGAGACCTTTTTCACCATTTGGAAGACCTCGTCCGACGTGGATACCTCAACGGATTCATAGACATCAAGGAAAGTAAGCCCAGGGAAGAGCACAACTATGTTGAAGCGCTTGCAACCCAAGCTCCTTCAGCCGGAGTCATCAACGTCATCTCGAGTGGGATGTTTTCGGGAGGAGAAAGCAGCTTAGCTTGGAAGGCCTATGCTTGGCTACATTAGATCAATGACAGAGAACCTAAGAGGCTGAAGCAGGATCCCCCTATCACATTCACTGATGACGACCTTAGATGATTACAAGTACCGCACGACGACACTCTATTGATATCCGCAAAGATTGCCAACTTCAAAGTGCGAAGGATACTCGTGGACACAGGGATCTCAACCGGCATCATCTCTGAAGAAGCATTCAAGCATCTCGGTATAAGGAAAGACCCCTTGCAACTAGTCAACACCCCTCCGGTGGCTTCTCCGAAGACTCGCTAATAGCGTAGGTGAAGATTACCTTGCCATTACTGATAGGAGATGGCCTAATCACTAGCACGGTAATGGTAGATTTCATCATCATTTGCATCTTGTCCCCATACAATGCCATCCTCGTCCGGCCGATGTTGAATGCACTGTGGGCCCCGGTTTCAATATAACACCTGGTCGTGAAGTTCCCAACTCCATGCGGGGTAGGTATTGCTTGAGGTAACCAGTGGACAATGAGGCAGTGTTGTGTAGAAGCCTACAGAGGAAGACCTCGCGCAACGAAATGCTTACCACAAAGAATAGAGACCTGAGAGCTGAGCTACGGATGCAACGCGGGTAGCTCGTGGAAGACCTCATCCAGGTACCCCTCTTCGATGGTGACTCTAAGAAAACCATCTAGATAGGATCTCTACTAGAAGATGGTCTCCAGGACAACATTATCCAGTTTGTAAGGGCTAACACCGATGTGTTTGCCTAGACTACAGTGACATGCTGGGATCGACCCCAAGGTTATAACCCATCAACACAATACTGACCCATGCTACCGACCTGTAAAGTAGAAGAAGAGGAGCTTTGCCTCTGAAAGGTGGCAAGTGATAAATGAAGAAGTGTAGAAGAAGCTAAACACCAAATTCATCCTAGAGGTAATGTACCCAGATTGGCTGGTGAACATGGTGATGGTGAAAAAGGCCAATGAGAGGTGGAGAATTTGCATCAACTTCACTGACTTAAACTAAGCCTGTCCAAAAGATATTTTCCCTTGTCGAGAATTGACTAGCTCATTGATGCAACGGTTGGGCACAAGCTCTTAAGCTTCATGGATGCATTATCTGGCTACAATCAAATCCAAATGCTCCTAGACAACCAAGAGAAGATCACCTTCATCATGGACAGTGGTCTCTATTGCAACAAGGTCATGCCCTTTGGCTTCAAGAACGCTAGCACCACTTATCAAAGGTTGGTGAACCATATCTCCAAGGAATAGCTCGGCCAGATCATGGAGGCGTACATGGACAACATGCTGGTAAAGAGAAAGAAAGCAGAGCAACACTTGGCCAACTTGGAGGAAGTCTTTGGCCTCCTTAGACAGTACCGTTGCTACCACGTGAAGCTGAATCCAATGAATTACACCTTTAGGGTTGGCGCCAACAAGTTCTTGGACTTCATGGTCACACAAAGGGGAATAGAAGTAAATCCGAAGAAGATCCAAGCCATCTTGGACATGCAGTTTTCGCAAACACACAAAGAGGTGCAACATCTCACAGGCCAGATAGTCACACTGAGTGTTTTCATGTCAAAGTCCGTGGATTGTTGCCTACCCTTCTTTAAGGCACTAAAATAGGTTAATGATTTCCAATGGACCAAGGAGTGTGATGGCCCTTCCAAGACCTGAGCTTGTTGGCCTTGTTGACGAAGTTGAACCCCAGCGATTAACTCCTACTCCACTTGTTTGTCGGGGAYGAAGTAGTCATCTTGGTTCTAGTGAAGGAAGAAGCCTAGACCCAGAAGTAAATCTACTACACTAGCAAGGTCCTCATAGACATAGAGCTGCGGTACTCAAACCTTGAAAAGTTGCCCTATCCCTTGTTACCTCAGCAAGGAAGCTCTTTCCCTATTTTCAAGTAAACAACATTTGGGTCTTGACCAACCAACCATTGAAGCAAGTACTATAGAGGCTGGAGACATCAAGATGGCTGATCAAGTGGAGCGTAAAGTAGAGCGAGTTTGACATTGACTATGTACCTCAGTCCACCATTAAAGCCCAAGCCCAGGCTGACTTCTTGACCAAGTGCACATTCTTAGTCTAGGATCTAGCTAAAGAACCCCAATTTGGACTCTCCATGTCGACGGATCATTCACTTGACAAGGGAGTGGTGTCGGTTTCATACTCCTCAGACCGGGCGACACCATTCTCAAGCGTGCATTGTAGTTCAAGTTCAAAGCATCAAATAACAAGGTGGAGTATGAAACCTTGATGGCTAGACTTTGGCTTGCACGAAACGTTGGAACGAAGTGAATTGAAGCGTTCAGTGACTCCCAGCTGGTAATGAACCAACTTACCAACCATTTCAAGGCACGAAACCAACCATGGCAAGTTCTCTACAGAAGGTGCAAGATCTCACTGGCTAGTTCGAGCACTTCATTATACCTAGGGCCAAGAACGTCCGAGCCRACGCCCTATCTAAGCTTGCAACCACACTGTGGACCGACCTCAAGACAACGGTTAGGATGGACACTCTAGCACAACCCAGCATCTCAGAAATAACTCTGGTGGTCCTCTCAATGCAATAAGAACCATCGTGAATGGGCCTGATCCTTTAGTACCTATAAGATGAAACCCTACCCAAAAATCGACCAAAGTGAAGAGACTTACTCAGAGGCCAGCTCGATACTGTTTCATTTGGGGTCAGATCTATTGCAGATCACACACTCTCCCCTACTTGAGGTGTCTTCCCCCAAATTAAGTTGATTACATCCATAGGGAGATACACGAAGGTATTTGTCAAGACCAACCAGGTGCACGAACCCTAGCTTACAAGGTACATTGGTAGGGTTACTTCTGTCCCACTATGAAGTAGGATGTAGTTTAACTCATCCAAAAGTGTGATCGTTGTTAGAAGCACTGAAACCTACACAACCAGCCAATAGCCCCTCTCATGCCGATCTTTAGAAYGTAGCCCTTCATTTAGTAGGGGATGAACATTCTCGGAGCCTTCCCCATTGTGGCTGGCCAAAAGAAGTACCTTCTCATCATCGTGAACTATTTCACAAACTGGGATGAAAACGAGCCTCTAGCATGCATTACCACATAAAATGCTCAGGGCTTCCTATGGAGGAATAACATCTATCGATTCAGCATCCCTCAGGTGCTCATCACTAACAACAACCCTCATTTCATCAATAGGAAATTCTAAGCTTTCAGCATCGAGCTCAAAATAGATCATCAGGCAATGGCAGTACATCGACCTCAAAGCAACGGATAGACCAAAGTGACTAATTGAACTTTGTTGCCTATAGGACTACACCGAGGACAACTACTAGAGTGACCCTGTTCAGCTTGGCGTTCAGAGCCGATGTGATGATCCCGACAGAGATTGGATCCCCTACACTCCGAGCTTAGCTTTACAATGATGAGACAAACAATGAGGATCCTTGAGCTAAGCTTGACCTAGTAGAAGAAGTGCACAACCAAGCACATATTAGGATGGTAGCATAGTAGCAAAGGATGGCCAAATGTTAGACAGTTATGCCCTTAGCTCCAATCAGATTGATGTATCTTTTGACATTTATTGTAAATGAATAAAGTACATAATTGATTCATGTCATTGT
>NW_010729493.1:46936-71579 GCF_000365185.1 Nelumbo nucifera | reverse complement strand
GATTGTCCAAATAATTAGGGAATGTTGTAGTTCTAATACTTATTTTGTTAAATCCCCGTGGGAACGATATTTTTATACTACTTGATAACTAGTGCACTTGCTAGGGTTATATTTATAGCTATCAAATCCCATTATTAACACCTAGTTGAAAAGCCAATGTGTTGTATTAAGTACTATTTTCACCCAATTTCTACTCGGTTCCTTCACCCTACCTCTCCGTACCCTCCTCTTAGACCCTAGGAACTTAGAAAAACAACCAAATCAACTTAAGACTTTCCAAAACCCAAAAATACCCTCCTTTGACACAATCAACTAGCCGAATAAGAACCTTGAGATCAACATCAATGTCCGATCAAACATTATCCCCAGACTTGAAAAACTACAACTTAGTTATATATCAATTTTCATGATTAAACTCCAAACATGCATCATTCATTACGCCAACTTCCTTTTTAATGGCTCTGATCTATGCGATATTCAAACTCCAACTCCCAAAAATCAAATCCAAATAACCCATCACCTCAAGATCACTAGGAAGCAATCAACTAGCAAATCCCACTACAAATCTACGACAACCAACTGCAAAGATATCAAAATCCCATTCTGATGGCCCTGAGTGATACCAAGATTGATCATATCTTTCTCAGATTAGAACCATCCACTTGAATCCTCCCCTTAATCTGTACCTACCCACCAAATTGTAGCTCAAAATTCACCCGTTTGACCTACCATTAAGCCTAGATCCTATTTCAACAAATCTCATTAATTAGAGCATACCGTCTATCATTCCGACTTCATATGACCAATCAGAACTTCCACTATATTCGGAGACCCAAAAAAACACCACCATGTCAAATTTCACAACCAAACACCTCCATTTGACCATTGAAAAAATAAGATTCCATTTTAGGCCCTCTCGTTGATTGGAAAACCATAAGCTAAGACCATGATCTGAACTAAATTTGTTAATCCAGACCTATGATCAAAAAATTGTAACTTCCATCAAATTCAGGACATTCAAAAGTACAAACCCACCAAATTTCATCTCAAAATTCTGTTATTTGACCCTTCATCAATCAAAGATTCTATTTCAGCAAATCTTGTTAATTTGAACATGTCATCCATTGATCATAATCATCCCAACCCTATTTGACCAATAAAAAAATAGTACTATGTTCAGAGACCCAAAAAGCCCTAGCATGTCAAATTTTGCATCCTAATTCATCCGTTTGACCGTTAAACTAGAAAGACGTTATTTCAACACACTAGATTGAATCATCACATCAGTTGTCTAACCCAGGATCTTAAGAGGGTGGGGACTGACATCTGCTCCTTTATTGATCCCATTAAAACACCTGGACCAATGAATTAGAGCCTAATAGACCCAAAAATCCCAAAAACCCTAAGATACCCCTACTTAAAACCAAGAAAAGACAAAGTAACATTTAAAAGTTCATCAAATTTACATTTCCTGCCACTGATAACCCCAAATACGAGACTGCCATTACAGACACGCCCTAAGCTCCCATTGGATGCACAAAACCCATGAAAGCCACCCCCAAATCGAAGAAAATGTTTCGCCAAACAAGAAAGCTTGACTAGGCATCTATTTCTTTGAAGAATTTTTGCCTATTTGTGTGAAACCTCTATTTTATCCCAGGCATTGTACCTGAACGAATTTAGACCTGACCCCCTCCCTTTCTCTATAAATAYTAATTTAATTCAGAAAGAGAGAGAAAGAGAAAGGAGGGAGGAGGAAAACTTGAGAGAGGAAACCTGAGAGAAAAAGAGGAGAGGAGGAAACCTGAGGGAAGACCCTAGAAAGTGAAAACCAGAAAGAAAAACTCAGAGGGAAGGAGGAAAGCTAGAGAGGGACTGAAGAGAGAAACCTGAGGGAGGCCCCTAGAGAGAGGAAAAGAGAGAAGAGGGTTTTCTCTCAGCCTATATACTGCCTCTTATTCACCCGAAATTCGGAGGTACTTTGAACCTTAAATTCCAAACTCGTCTCCACCATTTTCAAGCAGAAGTTGTTGCAACCAAAAGAACTCCCTAGATTAAGGACTCATTTGAACTTCATTTTACCTCATCCTAGCTGTTGAAAACTTTTGACAAGGTATATACGAAAGGTAAGTCTTTTTTTTTTTTTAGTTTTTCTGTGTTGCTTAAGGTTCTAAAATGTTAGAGAACCATCGGTTGTAATTTGTTCTTGACTAAGAATAGAGGCAAAGAGGCAAGGGTCTTAGGGAAATCAGTACCTAAGACTCAATAACATCACATCAAAATCGGTCTTAGGAGAAGTTGGAAGTATGTTCCTCCAGATTTAGGAAATTCCTACAACTATTTCTGTTTTCCTTCGAAAGAAACTGAGCCTAAACAACTCTCTTATTGGGCTGATATAGTAGCTTGGAGAGAGGGGTGTCTAATACCTTCCCTCTCCCAATCCTTGGGACCTGAAATCTCTTAGTTATGTGCCTTTTTCCATGGAGGACCGAGTCACTATCAAAGACTTAAGTCGAAAATTTCAAATCTAAAAATGAGGGCCCACTTCCTCTAAAAAATGTGTGGCGACTCCATCTCTTTGAGCCGGCCAAGAGTTTCCCGGAGCTCACAAGTACCAAGTACCAAAAACAATTGTAATTGGATATATGTTTCAATAACTTTACCATAGAATTCTTTCATAGCTTCAAACAATTCCTTAGCTTTTATATACTATTCAAATATAACTTCTATATTAGGCTCCATAAAAGTTAATAAACATTATTTAGTTTTCTTATTTTCTTTTTTCACATTTTTGATATTCACGTATAACATTCAATATATCACAATTAGTTAGAATAGTAGAACATGTTTTTTTTCTAAAAAATAATCAACATTTCTTCTTCTAAAATAAGAATTATCCCAGTTTGTAGGTTGGGAAATTTGCCCTCTGTGTTCTGTGCACCCGTGGATGCATTGGACGAGTGCACCCATGAATGGCAAAATGACACGTCAACCAGGCCAACGTTAATGAACGTTTGAGTGTTAACGTGGTCTGGTCTGGTTCACACAGACATGAACCAGTTCGTGTGAACACGAATCGGTCTGGAACCCAAGCAAAAAGCCCGTTTGGCCATTTCTTCAATTTCTTTCTTCCATTTCTTTCCACCAAACCCTACCCATACACAAAACTCTTGTCCATCGGCGGCAACAAAGCTTCGACGTGTCATCGATGGTGACAGAGCTCCGGTGGAGACGTATCCTTCTTCTCTTCTTCTTTTTCTCTCCATTCTTCTTTGCCTCTTCTCTTCTTCTTGGACAAATAGCTCCGGTGGTAGGGCCGGTGACCATTATTCTTCTTCTTCATCTTCTCCGGTGGTAGGTCAGATCTGAAGGACGAATAGGTATGACCGTTGCTTTCTCTTCCATGTTATTTTCTTCTATGTATTTTTTTCTTCTAGGTTGCTCAAATATGTATTAGGTAAAACCGAACCCTAAGTTATGTCTTATTATCTCATAAATCAAATATGCTCCTGCAATCCAGCTATTGTAAATGAATTGTCATCATAGGAGGCAGTATCTTCATTGTATGGCTGCCAAGGAAAAAACCCTTCGCTCCTAACTAGTGTCGTCTTCATTAGTGAACTTTGGGCACCAATCTATACAAAAATTTGGATAAATATGTTAGAAATAATTGGGAAAAAGGAAAATAGACATTAAAATCTTGGAAAGTTTTGATACCATCATCACCGTTCACATACTTATCTCATGAAGAAGACCAGTATGGATTTCTTTTGAATTGTTGTTCTAGATAAAAATATATGTAACATTTTCTTGCAAAAAGGGGTTGAATTTTTAATACTATTAAAAGTTAAACGAAACTTTAAATGTACTATTGAACTGATCTAATGACCTATACAGCAATAGACTGCCGATACCAAACTTACACTAGAGCACGGTTTTACGAAATATGGGATAAAACATCAGTGTGAGTAAACTTACAAGATGAAAGTAAACTGAACAATTGACATTAGTGTAATTCAAGAACAAAACTTACAGCAAGCCACCCATTACTATGGTTAGCTCTACCATTAGCAGTTGTTGCTGCATAATTTGGAGCCTTAACTTTCCGTTTTCTTTTGGATGCAAAGACATGTAGTTCAAAGTCAAACAAATGGTATCCAAAAGACAGTTATTTTCTGTTTTTGAATTGCAACTGAAAAAATATTTAATTAATAAAAAGAGAATATTCAATCATAAGAGCCCTTCATAGGCTAGCCTATCCATCAAATATAAAATAACTATATTGGTCAGTTTACAATGGACTAACCAGCCCTTCATAGACAGTTTTTTCTTGTTTTTGTAGATTTGTTTTTACCTGATGTGAATGATTAATTCTATCATCTTATATAGCTTTCCTCCTTTTAGAATTCTTAGAATGGGTACTTAAGATGAAGATTGTAGTAAGCTTCGCAGTAAAGATGAAATTCTTTCAAATATTGATTGGCATGTTGCACGTAAGTTAGTTTTTGATGATGGAAATGATGAGGAGGTAGACAAAACAATAGAAGAACCAGGGTAGGAAATGATGTTTGAAAACTTGGATGATGCATATTGTTTTTACAATGAATATGCTAGAAGAGCAGGGTTTAGCACTCGGAAGGGCAAGGAACATAAAACAAAGAGTGGGGTAATAAAAGACAAGACATTTTGTTGTTCTGCCTAAGGTTTTTGCAATCTCAAACCATGAGATAGTGTAAAATACTATCATGACAGTACAAGAACTAGATGACAGGCACACATGCTTGTTGAATTGAAAGAAAGTGGTCAATATAGCACTGTTCATTTTGAGAAACAACACAATCATGAGGTTGTAACTCCAAGCAAGACACACATGTTAAGGTCACATAGGAGAATGATGGTGGCCCAAACTTCTCAGGCTATTCTTGCAAACAAGTCAGGGATAACACCAAAAGCCACTATGGAGTATATGGTCAATCAAATTGGAGGTGCTAAGAATATGGGATTCACTCATTCTGATTATTGCAATTATCTATGGACAAAGAGACAAAAATATATGGAAATGGGAGGTGTAGGAGCCATTTTAAAATTTTTTGAAAAGTTGCAAATGGAGACTTTTCATCATTCCACTCCATACAACTTGATTCTGAAAATCAGATTACAAATGTCTTTTGGGTTGATGCAAGAATGGTAGTTGACTATCATTTTTTTGGTGGTGTAATCTACTTTGGTACCACCTTCAGAACCAATCGAGATCATCGGCCATTTGCACCGCTTGTTGGTATTAATCACCATAGGCAAACAGTAATATTTGGTGATGCATTAATGTACGATGAGACTGTTGAATCATTTAAGTGGGTTTTTGAAGCATTCTTGAATGCAATGGGTGGCAAAAAACCAGTAACAATCTTAATGGATCAATGTGTAGCAATGGCAAAGGCCATTCAATATGTTTTCCCGGAGGTTAATCATCGCCTCTATATTTGGCACATTTATCAAAATGCAGTTAAACACTTGTCCCATCTATTTTGTGTTTCCAAGACATTCGAGAAAGATTTCAACAATTTGATATATGATTGTGAAGAAGATGATGAATTTCTAAAGGCATGGGAAGAAATACTTTGTCAATATGGTTTGAAAGAAATTACATGGTTGAAAGGGTTATTTGAAGTGAAAGAGAAGTGGGCATTGGTTTACAGGAGAAACTATTTTGCTAGTAACCAAGGTTCAAAGTATCGACACGTATCGGCCCATATAGGCCGATACGTATCATTCTGAGACCCCTCCGATACACCCCTATAGTGAGTGTATCGGGGGTCTGACCGGTTCAGGGGGTGGAGGAGACCTAAATCGGCCCCCCTGAACCAGTTTCAGAAAAAATAAAAAAAAATAAAAAAAAATAGTATCGATTCGCTCGATACACCCATAGCGGCGTATTTCAGGCACATTTCAACAACAAACAAGCCAGGTATATCTGAAGTTAAATATAAAAGTTGTGAAGATAAAATGAGTTGTTTTTTTTCAAATTATTCAACATTTTCCTATTTGTTGTAGGGAAATGTTATAGATTCACAAAACTGATGTTTTGGCACAAATTTAATTGGAGGATGCCAACCAACATCTCAAGATAGGCAATAAGACCATGCTAGTGAGTGCACATTTTAAAAAAAATTGTTACTTGATCCACTTTTTTCACCGATCGAGTTCATATACTACCAGGAACTAACCACTTCTTCACTAGCTATCTATGGATCACTAACCCCTTCACTTGTTAGGTGATCACTCCTAGATCCTTTTTTTCTGGATGGGAGATCTTAGAGAAAAAGATCCCCACGGGAGTACCACCAATACACAGCAAACATGAATCTAAAATTTAATGAAGGCAAAAGTTGACTGATTGCATAGTGGTTATTTCTCAATGTTTTCTCAGTAGAGTGGCAGGGCTTTAATCCGGCATTCCTTCATCTTCCCAATGTTTTCTCAAAACTGGCTGATTGCATAGTGGTTATTTCTCTTTAGGTCCTACCTATTCTTTTGTTAACAAGTTTCTGGGTCTATTTGTTTAATTAAGAGCATGCTTTGTCTTAGTCTTGCAACAAAGTCCAAAATGGATTTAGTTTATTTCTTCTTTGAAATATTCATTCAAGTTAAATTCTTGTTTGGAATGTTTGTTTAGGTCTATGGCTCTAATTTGGTAGGTTGTGAAGTGGACAACACTTTTATATCTTTATGCATGGGTCTCTTTAAATTCCACATTGTTTATAAATCATGCATTGTCAAAGTAAACCATAGAACTTTCATGATATTTGGTCATTCTTTATTATAAATCACCAAAGGTGCTGAAGATGACAACTTTTGGAATACAGTTGATGCATTATTTTATAGTTAAGTACTAATTTGAATTTGTTGAAACAGGGCTTTCTTAGGGAGCGTGTGTGAAGAAACAAGAAGAGAATGCGTGAAGAGAGAATGATTTTCGGTTTTGTAAGGAAGACAACTATTATGTATATCATTGACATTGTTTTGTAAGGAAGGCGACTCAACTATTGTTCTAATCATGAATTTGGTGTTAGGGGGCCCCAACCCTAAGCCAAACCCAGCCCTGTTCAAGCTATCCATCTAATCATGCTGATTCTGTAGGGGGCCAAGTTAAGTTGGCTAAATTCGTCTAATTGTTTATATATCTCAATGGTAGCTCTAATCATGAGTCTGGTGTTAGGAGGCCCCAGCCCCATGCCAAACCCAGTCCAGTCCATTTATGGGTCCTGTTATCCTGACCGAGGGGCTTCCATCAAATAAATAGCTATTTGTGGTTTCTGTTTTAGTTAAGCCATACGGTATCCACTATCTTGTACTGGAACACAGTACTACATGAGCGTGAGTGAGGGTTCCACTACAGAGAGTACTGAATTACATCACTGTTGTTGTGGGTAGGGGTGCCAATTGGACTGGATTTGGTCCAATCCAATTCAGTCCAATGTGAGTCCATTATAAATGGACCAGGTCCAATCCAATCCAATAAATGTTTTGGACCGGTCCAATTCAATGTCTGGACCGTCCAATCTGTTTAAATTCATTTTGATTTAGATTGGTTTCAACCCAAACCCAGTCCATTGACATATATATTTGTATCTTATATCAATGGACCAGATATTGGCTTAATCCAACCCAATCCCATATAAATTTGTTACGGACGGACCAGGTCCAATCCAATCTAATAAATATTTTGGACCAAATTGGTCTAATCCAATATATCTTGTTGGTCTGTCCAATCCGTCCAAATTGATTTTGGACTGGACGGGGTCCAAACCAAAACCGGTCCATTGACACCCTTAGTTGTGAGGATTCACAACGATCTCAATCCATATCAAAGAATCTCTCTTGGATTAGTCATTCAATTTCTGGTTGGTTGACTCATTATTCTCAAAGATGGTTCCTTTTTCACAGTAATCAGGATCCATATCAAAGAATCTCTATTGGATTAGTCATTCAATTTTTGGTTGGTGAATTACTCATTTTTGGTCCCTATGGTGCAAACAACATTAATAGACAAAGTATAAACAACTAAATATTTTGCTGGTGTCCATCCACATTAGTGCTCCAAATCAAAAATTAAAAATTGTTTCACATAGGCCATTAATGATTCATGAATAGGAGTTGGAGGTTATGTTGGGATTAATTCTTATGCATTATACACTAAAATGAACCTAATCATAAAAATAATAATTATAAAACGTGTCATCTTCATTCCTTTAGTATGTTTTTGGTGCGAAGATAGCAATGATTCCAGTATCTTCAGACGACCATCCATATTAGCCACTAACTTGTCAAKCTCATCACTTCAGCTTTCTAGATCTTGATTACGCATGTTTGAAATGCCATCATCATCAAGTCATTCGGAAATTGCCCACGCAAAATAATCACACCGCTTACCATCTGATTTGTTTGCCTGCATAGATATAACTTTTCCCGGGCAAGTGTAAAACAACTTGTGCCAATTTTGAGGTGTTTTTAATACTTGAATTACGCAGCTCCTTCCACAATCACAAAACATTGGACTATATTTCAAGTCCTTATATGATGAATGATCACACGTGGACTGAAAACTCATACCTTACACAATAATGTAAAAAGAATTATAATCCAAATGTACGATAATACTTGGGGATTCTTCAGGTCAAAAATGTCACATGCTTAAGTGAAATTCAAAGACTGACTCAAATGACCTTCTACAAACTGCAAAGGGATGCTAAAAGTGTTGGTAAGTTATGTATCCTTTCAAGAAAGGATTGTTGAAGATCTAAAGGACTACTTAGTGTAGCATATTCTTGCTGGCAAAAAAAGATGGGGAATTTGCATAAAGTTGTAAGAACATCCTTGGATATAAACAAAAGTTGGCAGAATAGACAAAAAAATAAATCCTATGACTATAAATTCTCTTATTTATATATGTTTGCTTATTTAAAGAAAATCATACACATAGAGACATATAGAAAAATCCTAATCCTACAAATTCTCAAACATACAGAAAGGTAGTTGTGTCATTTGATATTATATAAGTATATGGGTCAACTACTCTATGAAGGTAGTTCTTTATACCCTCTCTTGTTCTTTTGTTCAAGTGAATCAATTAAGTTGAGGGGGCTGGTTTTTTCTTTATTCGAGACAATCTTGCCTTCTCTCTTTCCTTTTCTCTTGATTCAAAATAGAAACTTATAATTTGGCATGTGAACCCCAAGGCTAACCCTCACTAATTAAAGTTGATTGGGTCATAAAGCATCTGAAACATCATATTGATGTAATGCTGATGCACTCCAACAAAATTACACAGCTAATTCCAATCAACAGTTATGAAGTCTTCAAAATCATGCATCACATGTCAAATAGATTACCAAGTTCTAAATACCACTGAGGATGGTAATCTATTGCTTCTTTTACTAAAGGTTTTACCTAATGCATATTTGGGCAACCTAGAAGAAAAAGATTTATGAGATAATTAGCGAGGACCCGTGCGATGCACAAGAAAATCTAAAAGATTTAATTATTTTATTTATTATTAATTGATATTAAATTAATAATCAAAATTTTTGTTAATTAACAAAAAGTATTCAAAGTTATTGTTAATATCTAAACTTTTAATAATTGTAATTTTCATTTAATGTTCATTTACAGAAAATAGTTATTGTTAATTTAGTATGAACAAATATTTTTTAATAAACTTAGTTTTATTAATAATTTGTAACAATTTGAATAATTGTTATTATTTTTAAATGAAATTTTGATTAACTTTAAATAAATAAAAATAATTTCAAAAGCTAACATTTTTATTAATTTCACTAATAATTAACAATTATATAGGAATGACAATAAGGCGGGTTCATGGTGGGGCACCCCATCCCTGTCCCTGCCCCATAGTGAAGACATTCTACCCCATCCCCACCCCATCCCTAGTGTCAGGAGGGTTCAGGGCAAGGCAACCACTCAATGTTTGGCAAGTTCAGGGGCAAGGAACCCTACTCCACATCAAAGATGGGAAATCCTCAGATTCCCCCGCCCTGTCCCCTATATTGGGTGGGTTCAAGTAGAGGTGTAAGTCGTGTCATACTGGGCCGAGCCTTGGGCCAAACCAGGCCACAGACCGGGCCAAGCTATGAGAGGTCCATTTAAAAAAAAAAAAAAAAACAAAAAAAAAAACTGAGAAAGATGTTTAAATTTTTATTTCATATGATTTTTTATGTATATAATTATTTATATATACAATTAGACCTATTCATGGGCCAGGTACCCCGATAGCTCAGCCTGACCTGACCCGTTATTTTTCAAGCTTGGACAAAATTTCAAGATCGTGGGCTCAAGCTCAAGCTTTCTCAAATAAGCCCGACCCAATACTATTACATATATAAAAAGTTACTTATGTTATATATAATAAATATAATATATATATATGCTTCTTAAATTATTAATAAATGTCAATTTACTATTAGGAAATATAAATTATTTTATTAATTTATTAAATTATTACTAAACTAATATAATATTAGTTTTAAGTATACTAAAAATAAGACATTTTGTGTACAAATCGGGCTTCGAGCTTGGGCTCGAACTTTAGGCTTTATATAAGGGCTAGGCTCAGGCTCGAGATCTAGGCCCGATGGTCGGGCAGAATTCGAGCTCGGGGTTGCACATTTTCTGTTGATAAAGAGGCCTGTGTCAATTATAAAACTGTGATTTTTTATAAATTTAAATTTTTATTTAATTCTAGTCTAGTATAAAAAATATATAACATTTATATATAATAACATAAAATTTGTTATTTAAATACTAAATAAAAATATTTACCATATATGCATATAACTTCCAAGTTGAGATTATTAGGGGTTGTTTAGCTTAGGCCCTATCCGCTAAAGCCATCATTGGACTCCAAAAGTCTGATACCCAATTAGACTTCGGATCAGATTATCCTTGATAATGTGTGGGCATGGTGCATATCTCAGCTAGACCTAACTCAAAAGAAAATAGTTGCTTGAGCCTATAAATTTATAGACATAATCGGGTTAGGTTAAGTTATAAACGGTTTGTTACTTTTTAATATTAATTATTAAAATATTGTTAGCTATTAAAATATTGTAATAATTAAATTATTATATTTATTTAAAATATAGTAATTTTTGGAAATTATCATATTTTCAGAAATATTGCTAATTTCTTGGCTAAAACTAATTAAATGTAATTTTTTGGTAATTAAATGTAAATTTCTACTGTTTATAGCTTAAATTATAATTATTGTTAACTATAGTTTAAACATAATCATGTTAATTATATTACTATGAATAATTATTTTTTGCAATAAAATACAATTAATTTAATTTGTTAATTATTTTTAGTATTTTAATTAAGCTTTAGGTTTTCAAAATTTTAATTAATTTTTGGAATTTTTTCATTATTATTTGGTAATTTTTTGCATGTGAGTATTTTTCATTTTCAGTATTTTCATCATTGAAATAACTAAATAAATACCATAGTTAATAAAAAATATAGATAATTTTCAATATTTTTCAATAATTTCTGGCTTCGGTATTGTTTTAATAATTTTTTTTTGTATTTTTAATAATGAAATATTATTAATTGTACTTTTAAATTATTTTTAGTAAATACCCTTATTAATATAAAATATTGTTAATTTTCAATATTTTTTAATTATTTTTAGTATTTTAATTACGTCTAGGTTTTTTAGAATTTTTTGGAATTTTATTTAATTGTTGGTATTCTAATACTATCAATTAATATTGTTATATTTAAATTTCTTATTTTTATTTGCGTTTATTAAGTTGTATTTTTAAGTGGAATTGAAACACATTTTTAATATTTAGTAGGCTTTGTTAATATTTATTTTTAGTGAAAGTTTTGTGGATTTTTAAATTAATTATTTTTTGATTGTTTAACCTCAACCTATTTATATTATTTGATTTATATCATGGTTTTCAAAACCAGACCAGACCAGAAAAACTAGGAACCGCTTAGGTGACTGGTTCCGTTTTACCCATTTCGCTAAAAACCATGATTTGGTCAGCAAATCGCAGACCCGAGCGGTCAAACCATTTGAACCATCCAATGGTTTTGGTCATTTTTTATTTTTTATTTATTTTTTAGTTTTTTGTTAGAACGGGTCGTCCGCTCGGTTCGAACGGTCAGACCGTTGTCCGGTTCGGTTTTAAAAACCTTGATTTATTTTATTACTATTCTCTCTCTTTCTTTTAAATATAATAATAACATACATTAAAATAAGAGGCCTTGAAAAACCCAAATATCTCTCTCTCTTAATGCTATGTTTAGAAAAGATGCAATTAAATGTGAATGCAAATATGTAGAGTGTAAAACGGTTCATATAAATTGCAAAATTGGGTTAGTTTTGCACTGACAAATTTACCTTCTTACCAAACAGGCTTTTAACTATAATAGATGCAAACATGAATTGCAATAAAGCATATGCTTTTTTTATCAAAAGCCCACTTGAATGCAAACTTACTTCTTTTTTATTGATGTATTTTTACATCTTATTATCAATGTAAATATGCATTGATCTGTCATTTATTTGTCAATGCATAAATGTAATGTTGCCAAACATAGGCAAAAGTGAACCAAAGTACAAATTTACCTTGAATTGGGATTTACACTCCATTTGCATTGTTTCCAAACGCAACCTAATGGCGCTTCTCCTTAAAATACATGGCTACTCCTTCAACTTGAGAATACAGTAGGGACTATATATGTAATGTGGAGTGTGTCCTACGCTACTCTAGCTTTAAAATCATCTTGTTTCTTAATTCAAATAAAAAACATAGGCTGTGTTTGGAAACGATGCAAATAGAATGTAAATCCCGGTTTAGGGTAAATTTGCACTCTGGTTCACTTTTATTTGTGTTTGGCAACACTACATTTACGGATTGGCAAATGACAGAAAACACATTTTCCAATTCATATTTACATTGATAATATGATGTAAGAGTACATCAATAAAATGAAGTAAATTTGCATACAAGTGGGATTTTGATAAAAAAAATAGCATATGCTTTATTGGAATCCTTGTTTGCATCCATTACAGCTAAAAGTCTATTTGGTAAAAAGGTAAATTTTTCAATGCAAAACTAACCCAACTTTGCAATTTATATGGACCATTTTACACTCTACATATTTGAATTCACACTTATTTGCATCGTTTTCAAACACAACCTAAATATCTTTTTTAAATGTAATAATAACATGCATTAAAGTTAAGAGGCCTTTGAAAACCCAAAGGTCTCTCTCTAATAGTGTGCAACTTTATTAATCTAATCAAGATAAGCAATGATTACTATTTTATATTTTTAAAACAAAAGAAAATAAGAAAAAATACAAAAAATGGAGAAAATAAATAAATAACATCTCTCAAAGGAGAGGGTGCTGACATGAACAAACCAATTTTAATAAGACATAACTTAGGGTTTGGTTTTACCTAATGCATATTTGAGAAACCTAGAAGAAAATAACATGGAAGAGAAAGCAACGGTCATACATGTTTGTCCTTCAGATCGAACCTACCATTGGAGAAGAAGAAGAAGAGAAGAAGAATAATGGTCGCCGGCCCTACCACCATAGCTATTTGTCGAAGAAGAAGAGAAGAAGAATACGTCGCTGCCGATGGACAAGGGTTTTTTGTATGGGTAGGGTTTGGTGGGAAGAAATTGAAGAAATGGCCAAATAGGGCTTTTTGCTTGGGTTCCAGACCGATTCGTGTTCACATGAACCGGACCAGACCACGTTAATGCTCAAACGCACGTTAACGTTGGCCCTGGTTGACGTGTTGTTTTGCCATTTGTACCAAGCAAATGGTACAAATTGTATAATCAGGATGTGAGATCCCAAAATTGTATAATCGGGGTCGCACCAAAACCGTGCGACCTAGGTGGAAAAACTCGAGAAAAATCGAGTTTCGTCTTCATCCTCATCATTGCTGGTAATTGCCACCACTGCTGTTGGTAATCCTTGCTACCAGTAATCACCGTTGCCCTTCTACCTTTTGTTGTCATTGTCGCTGCCCTTTCCCCTTCTACCTTCTGCATAAGAAAACCGACAACAGATGGTTTCAGGAACCTAGATCTGTCACTGCTGGTAAAGCATGCGCATGAGGATGAAGACGGTTTGAACTTGATGGTTTCAGAAACCCAAATCTGCCGCTACTGGTAAAGCATATGCATGAGGATGAAGACGGTTTGAACTTGATGGTTTTAGGAACCAGATTTGCCGCTGCCCTTCTACCTTCTACCTTCTACATAAGGAAACTAGAAACAGATGGTTTCAAGAACCCAGATCTGCCACTGTTGGTAAAAAATATTCATGAGAATGAAGATGGTTTCCCTCATGCATATGTTGGGAATCACTACTAGTAGTGCTGCTTCTGGCGATTCCAGTTTCGCACGAGGTAACACCATTGATGACGATCCTTGGTAGGCATTCACCAGTGATGAGGGCGGATTGATCTCTGCAGATTGAACCTCCGAGATCTCTGTTTTGTGTTGGGTAGTTTTCCTATTATTTTCCCATGTAAAACCTAACAATGGAAAGTTAAACTTTTACACTTTCCCATCCCATCCCATCCCATCCCATCTCTTTCCATCCCACCCAAATCTTCCCACAAACCAAACGGAGCCTTAGTTTCTCTATCTTAATAAGTTCTTGAGACATAGCAGATGCAACCATTATTTTAGAAATAATAATAATAATAATAATAACAATAATAATAATAATAATAATGTTAAGAAACTAAGGCCACGTTTATTTACACCATAAATTGGTGTAAATAATCAGTGTAAAATATACATTGAAATTGTCAGTGTAAAATTAACGTCTCTTTCTTGTCGTTTTTTCTCTCGCTAGCATCGATGCATCTCTGTCAAACATCTAGAAGGAAAACCCAACAATGATAGTATAAGATTTCTCTCTCCTAGGGTGGATCTGAAACCAAGGCGGCAGTGGCAAAACCCAGTTGTAGCGGCAATATGAGATTTCTCTCTCCTAAGGCGGATTTGAAACCAGGGCGGCAGCAGCAAAACCTAGTTGCAGTAGCAGTATGAGATTTCTCTCTCCTAGGGCTGATCTAAACCTAGGGCAGTAGCGGAAAAACCTAGTTGCAACAGCAAATCTATGAACTCACCTCCGACCTTTCTCTCTCCATCTGTCTCTCTTTCGTTCTCTCTCTTTCTCTCTTCTCCTCCTCTTTTTTCTTCTTCTTCATCCTCTGCTTCCCTCCTCCTTCTGTGTCAACTACAACAACTCCCATCTCAGGTTTTATCAGTAACTCCCATCTCACCGAATTTACACCTTGACAACCAAACATAATCAGTGTAAACTTTCAAAATCTATCGGTCCCAATTTTCATCGACAACTAGACTGGTTCACATTTCTTGTCGGTGTAAAACTGAATTTACACCTAAAACAAATGCAGCCTAAGCTTTTTTGCACAAATCCAAAACTGGGGCTTGTTCTCAGTCCTTTGGCTAGTTCCAAAATACACAGCTGGCTCGTTCCAAGAGAGGTCTTGTGTTTAACCAAGTTCAAGAATTATTTTAATAAGAAGACAATCATTCTAATTTATTCTAGATAACAAGAAGCATTGACTCAAGAACCTATAAACGAAAATGTTTAGAATGCTTGTTTGGATTAAATAACCAATACAGATCCTGGGTAGGCTATTTGGTTTATCAAAGGCTATTTGGTTTATCAAATAAACCCCAAAACTTACAGATTTGCTCTCTAGAATATTCCAAACACTTTGCTATTTCGATCTAGAGAGAGAAAATCGCAAAAACCCTAAAAACATTTTAGGTTTTGCTATTAATATCACCCAATTCACCTATTAATAATCAAAGGAATCCGATGAGTTTCCCTTGCCACAGCTTAGAATACAACCAGGATTGGAGTATGAGGACTCTATCACCATAATAACTGGGACAAGAGTTATGGGCCTTGAGGCCTATTTATAATTTTCTTTTGCGGGAACATTGGGCCTCCTAACTTACTCCAACTTCTCTTGGTTCAGTCCATTCTCTCTTGATTGAGACAAGTGTCTTTATTCTCTGAGGGTTGGGATTTCTCCTAAGAATTTGCCACTAGTCCTTGACTCTATTCAAGTTATGATGATGCATGCTGACTTGGCAAGACCCTCTAATCAAACTTGTTTTTCCATGTGATTGAGTCAAAACACATACATATAAAATAAAAAAAAATTGAATAATAGAATAAAATAATAAAAATAAAATCAATTTGTGTGTGTGAACGTAGAGAAATTAATCCAACGGTTGAGGCTATGCATTGGGCTAAATGACTTCACACCTAAGTGTGGGTCACGAGTAGACCTGTTCATGGGTCGGGCCGGGTTCGGGCCAGGCTTTCACTCTGCATTAACAAATTTTTTTTAAGGCCCGAGCCCGAGCCCAAAGTATATAGTTCATGCCACTGCTGAAGCGGCTGAATAGAGAGACAGAGAGAAATTGTAAAGAAAAAAATAAAAATGCATTTATTAAATTATTAATATATATATATATTATAATAAATATTATATATTTTATATTATATAAATGAGTCGGGCTGGGCTCTTTTGACAAATCTCGAGCCCGGCTCGACACACAATCGGGCTTGGTGTTTTGGGCCTAAGGTCAGGCTCGTAGGCCTAATTACATGTCCAAGCCTGATCAGGGTGCGGGCCGGGCCATTGAGCTACCCATGAACAGGTCTAGTCACGAGGGCCTATGGCCACTTGTTCCTTCATTTATCTCCCTCTTTGGTTAGGGGAGAACTTAACCTTTGCACACCCAAGTGTGGGTCACGAGGGCCTATGGCCACTCGTTCCTTCATTTATCTCCCTGTTTGGTTAGGGGAGAACCTAACCTTTCCACTAAGAGACATTACACACACACACACWCTCTCTCTCTCTTTCTCTCTTGCGCGTGCACATGCACACACGTTGTGGCTAGAGGTGAACACAAATCAAGCTTTTCACGAGGTATTGGAGGCTTGGAGCTTGGCACATGAAAAGCTCAATTCRACTCGATTTAAACGAGCTTTAAGCCGAGCTCGAACCTCATATATAGGCTTATTTATTGATCGAGCTGAGCTTGAGACCAATGAATCTCGGCTCGTAAACCTAATCAAGCATATATATATATATATATAGTATACTAATAAATAATTTTTATAATTCTTAATCAAGCATATATGTTTGAGCTGAACCAAGTTTGAGTTCAAAACTCTCCTAGCTTGAATCGAGTTTAAGCCTCATTTTTTTTCGTTTTTTTTTTTATATTTTTTACAAGCTGAGCTTGAATAACTAAACTTCGACTACACTCAATTCAAATCTACCCATAGTTGTGGTTTTAACAAATATTGGATTTGGCATCGATTTCTTATATAGTTATTATATATGAACCAGATGCATAGACAACCATCATAACATCTTTTATGATGAATTGGTTGCATATATAATCACTGCGGCAGTAGTCCGAGATATAATCATTTCTGTCAATTAGAGAAGGAGACTTTCACAGCTTTACCACACCACACAAGCATGATTGGAGTTGGGCGTTTAATGTAGAAAGCCAAACACAAAGACGAAGACACAAACCTAATTTGGATTTTGGATCTAACTGCCATTAAATTCCATTAAGATCCTTCTCCAGTCCACAAGGCGAAATGCTATTGGAGGGTTCATTACAATAGAGCATTATCATTTCGAGTGATGTGGTCGAATTCTATTGGTGGTCGCAAGTCAATAAGCAAGAATTGGGATCTGCTCTTAAGCGCGCTTCACACGGAACTCACAGCCACATCTCACCCTACGAATAATAAATTCAAGAACGAGATGCTCCCCAAGTAAGGCAGGACATTCTGCGAGGTCGGTGTGAGGCGCGCATTGTGAGTAACAGTTCTGGACGTGATGGGATTCAGTCAGATAGCCTTGCATTGGGTGGGAACTCCCCATGAAATAAGCAAATGAATACGGATTGAAAAGACAAATAAAATAAAAAAGGAGAAAATCGAAAAAGAAGAGAAGAGATGCGATCCAGGCAACACGGGATCGCCAGCTGGTTGGTACCTCCCGCCACCGTAAAATGAATACGGATCAGTTGCTACTTAACTAATCGTTCCGAGTACACTAGTGTTCCGAAAAAATGGAACCACTCCCATCTGTACGGAATACAACGTACATCATTATTTATTTATTTTGGTTCTTTCAGCTCTCTGATCGTTCTAGAAAAGTGTGAATCCTCTCCTCATTTCTCTTCTTCGTCCTTCGGCCCAGCGCCCATCTCCCTTCGTTCTCTCCATTTTTCCTCCCTTAATCTTTGCATTTCATTCCTTAAGATGGCGAAAACCGCCTCAAATCCGCCATTTCTGAGATAGATACCCACCTCTAAATCGTTCTACAGATAATACTTGTAGATGGAGAAGCATTTGCTTCATCAAATCGTATTTGGAGAACCTTTCGATCCGTTGGTAAACCATTTTTCCCGCAGCAGCACGCTTCAGAGCATTGGAGACATCTCATAAATTCGTTTTTCCTGCTTTAGGTATATGTGACCATGTGGTTTCTCTATTTGCTTGATTTCAGCTGGTTTTGGTAGTTTTTGTTAAGTTGATTCCTCTCTTATACCCATTTTCTTTCTTACGTTTGTGCAAAATCTTGGTTTGCTTCTTTAGCTTATTATTACTAGATTTTCTTTTTAGAACCATTCTCTTGCTTGTGCTTAGCAAATACTTAGTTAAGATCTCAATTTCAAAGCTGATAGCTCATGTTTCTTGCTTAAAGTTGATGCTAGAACGTGATTACGTGCACTGTTTTATGTTTTGTAATTGTCTGTTGCTATTTCTTGTTTGTTTTCGTTTAGAAATATGGATTACGACCTTGTTTTTGTGATTGGGTTTGTTTCCATTAGCACTTTGATTGCATAAATTTGACTTTTCAGTTTTAGTCAATTCTTCCTACATAGGGGTGAAGTGAGCAGTGTCGCTAAAAGTGCAGGGAAGTTAGTATAGCGAAGCACTGTTGGTTATTAGAAACAAGAACATTGGTGGCCATTGGCCACCTCCTTCCGTGTCTGATGTGGAAAACAAGATGTATATATGCTAAGATTTTGACTCAGAGAAGCCGATTAATGTTGTTCTAGCAAGAGGCTGAAATCATAGTTCACCTGAAGGATACCTTAAACCAAAGTTCAGAGGTACAGTTCACCAGTATGATTATATATAAACTTGTGGAGTGTACAACTTGCTACTGGCCAAGCCAAGCCAATACTCTGTCCATCTTTTGCAATACCTTCAGGGCCATCAAGTACTCCTCACTGTCTGGTTTCTTACAATGTGCATCTGTGATGCCACACTCATTGAAAAACCTATTCTATCCTCCCATGACCTTCCCCAACTTTACCCACTTAATCCCATCCTTTAACATTGCAATTTCTGAAGCAAAATGTCCACATCTCACACCAAATGAGTAAATAGTACATTCTTACATCACCATTGCTGTGAAAATTAACTCGTCATGTGGTAACAAACAGATAGTCCCATTTTCACCAAATCCAGTATAAAAAAAAGTGCACCTTTGTGATGTTGCCCTTCAATTCAAGCCTAGTGATGACTATCTTGAATGATTTCTAGGCTTGGAAATGACCTAAGATTGCTCTTTTGGATGTCTTCTTTGTCATTTTGGTGGACCCTTTTTTGGGTTTTCTACATTAATTCCTGAAGTGACAGAAAGTTCCACCTTCATCATCAACATGGACATCATCATCATCATTATCATCTAAGCCTTCTCTCAACTGGGATCAACTTCTTAAATCCTGTTTTGCTATTTCATTCTGTTTTGTTCCATATCCATTGTTAGAGTTTAAATAATTTCTTGCTACTTCAACCCATGTCCTCTTTGGTCTGCCTTTAGCTCTCCTACTCCCTTCAACTTTTAGCAAATCCTTCTTCTTATGGGTGTTGTAGATAGTTTTTTATGCATGTAATTTCACCATCTTAGTCTACATTTCTTATCACCTATTGGAACTACTCCTAGGTTCCTTCAAATGACACTCTTTCTAATCGTTGTCCTGTATGGTCTTTTCCACTCATCCATCTCAATATATGCAATTTTTCCATATAATTGTATATATTTCTTAACTGCCCAACACTCCAATCCATCAGCATTATTCGCCTTACAATTGTTTTATAAAAAGCTTCACCTTCTTAGAACTAAATTTAGTGCAATAACGTTAGTAAGCAACGTTTGAGCCTGTAAGTTTAATTGTATTGAACTTGATTAGAACTTTGGAAGTCCAAAATACATGCCGAGTCAAAGGCTCACTAATCCTTGCATAAGTTCATTTCCATACCTACATTGATGTTCTTTTATAGTTAATTATCCCTATATTGATGTTCAATTGAATGAGTTTTGCACGATACCACTTTGGTTGGGTGTAAGCATAAAGATTAATGTTAGTATGATGAGATCCGTTTGGTTTGTGGTCAAGATCAGAATTGGAATAGAATCAAAATCCTCTAGAATCAGGAATCAAATTTATCTATTTTTGATGCCTGTTTGGTTCAGATAGGATTCATAGTCGAATTCCAATTGTTGTTGTTTCGTACATTTGGAAGTTGGAATCATAATCAGTCAAAAACTTTCAGTTTTGTATTAATTTATTAATATTTTATTAGTATTATCTTATTTTTATTTTAATAATATTTTATTGATATTAAAGTTAGGTGTATTAGGGTTTGGAGGGTATTTTGTTAGAAATTCTTTACTTTTTAAAAAACTTTGGTATGGGAATGAGAATCTCATTCTAATCAAACAAACTGCTGGAATAGGAATGGGCCTTTCCAATTCTGAATCCAATCCCCTATTCCAGTGAACCAAATGACAAAAGTTTTAAACCTTGATTCCTTCATGGCCAATTGCAAACCGTAAAAACAAACTTGCATGTAGTATAGGAGATTTGATTACGTATGCATCCACCCCTATACGAATCAGTATAGCATACGTAAGAAAACCAATGTAAATAATCCATAAAAAGAGGAGCACAAGAAAAGATGAATGATTTATGTGCTTAGGCCTTTTGGCTATATACATATGAGAGAGATCTATTCTTCACCTCCATGAAAAATAATGTGAAATGGTACACACAATTATTTATCAAAAAAAAAAAATGGTACACACAATTCCCTGTGGTTTACACTTCAAACCAACAATGATACTTTATATGTTCGTTCTCTCTTTCCTCTCTCAAACTTGAAGAACCCTTATTAGAGATAATTACTCTCTCACCAAGAGTATATTTCTTTATCTTCAAAAGATATCATTCTTTCTTCTTTCAAAAGAAATGTTTAGTTAGAAAAAGTGTCTCTTTGGTATATATGATGCTTCGAGGGTGAGGTTGACTTTATAATGACAAACCGTCGGGTTTGCGATGAAATGAGAAAAGAGTTTGCGATAAGATTGCATCAGAGGAAAAGCAAATGACAGTAAAAGGAGTTTGCGATAAAGTTGCAATGAAAGAAAATCAGAGAGTTGTCAGATGTACTTCTCTATTTTGCATGTATTAAATACAAGAGAGATTTACAAATTTACAAGTGACGAGAAGGCAAATTAGTTGCAATCTTGAATTCTGTACAACTGTCTTGCCAACTCAGCGTATATTAGTTTTAACTGCCTAATTGCCGTGTGTTCTTGCTTACATATAAGAAGTGTGTTTTTCTATGTTGAGACAAGGAACACTTGAATCAATGGTGCAAGATTCAGACTACACTTGAATCAATGGAAGCAGGTTTTTTGATACTCCAGTATTTCAAATTTTTGAAAATGAACAAATCGGTGAAAAGTTGGTGAGAACCATTGAAAATCAGCCGGTTTTTAATGACCCGCTTGGGTCACTAAATTACCACAAACTTTAAAATGACATTAAGAAGACTTCAACGACCTGTTAACATGCCACCACTAATCTATCATGTTGTTTATGCTTATTAAAGTCTTTTTAATATGTATTTCAATTTTGATTAAATCCGAATATTATTTTGGATAAAATGTGAGTTAAGAGACTAAGAACCCTCATCACTTGAGTTAAGAAATAGACCATCTAACCACCACTTAGACATGTAATATAAAATATATTTATATGTATTTTTTATTTGACTTGTGGTCAGACCATTTAACTCGTGGACAAATTTGTATCCTTTCCGAATCTTATAACATTGATTTAAGTAATTTCCATATCTTTATTTATTTTAATCTAATGGAGAGGGTGTGGTTTGTTTCATAGACTCAAGTATGGAGAGGTTTTAGACTTTGAGTAGGAATGGCAACGGGGTGGGGATTATATTCTGCGTCCCTGACCCTGATTTTGAAATGAAATTCTATCCCCGATCCTTGAAGGAGACAGGTTCTTTGTAGAGACCTGAATCTCCCAAATTTTTTAATTAACAGTATTTTTTGAAAAGTAATATATATATATATATATATATTCAGGGTCGGGGCAGGGCTGGAACTTCATTCCTCATCCCAGCATCCCCAACCTAATGGGGTTTGAGTAATTTTCCCTTTTACTAAGGATTTAATGTGTTGTTTACTTAAATGGCAAAAACGTTGAGAAAAATAAATTATTGTACCACTAAACTGGATGCGCTCAAACTGTCATTGGAAAATAAGTGCACAATATATCCTTTCACGCTGTCTTCTTGTATAAAGTAATTAGATTTTTAAAAGGAAAATGCCAATAAAACTCACATAGTCTCAATATCTTCATATGGTTTAAAAACACAATCATCATTGATACTAGACCCGTGAGACTATTTAGAAGATATCCTTGGTCTATAGAATTAGTCACTTTGTGATACCATGGTGACTAACCGTTAGGAATCTGCCCAACTCAGGGCTCTTCGAGGGAGCCAACCTCCTGAAATCGTTGGAAGGAGAGAGAGAGAGAGTTAGAAAGATTAATGCCGAAAGAATTACCGTCTTATTTCTCTTTGTGCTTCACTACTTATATTGTTTACAATCTTTGATTTCTTTCTGTTACAGCTGTTGCAAGTGGACAATTAGTTGTGCTGATGTGGCCTCTTCCTGTAAAACTGATTAACTGTTTTTTGTTGGTCTGTTCCAGTAATCTTTACAATCCCCCCCTCCTTTAGAGTGACCTTGCCCTCAAGGTCTAATGTGGGAAAATTTGATTGCAGATCTAAGTAGGATTCACAGGTTGCATCCTCTCCTGCGAGTTTAGACCAAACAACTAATGCTTCTGGTATTACTCTTCCACTCCGGTGCACCCATCTGAAATCAATGATGCGGGCTGGCTCATTCTGCACTTGTCCTTCCTTTGAAAATGTGGGAAGGGTCGCACTTGTAATGACTCCTGGCTTTGGCCCTTTCTTCAGTAAGGAGATATGGAATACAAGGTGCAGTTTTGATGTTGCCGGTCCAACTTGTAGGCCACTGACCCTATTCTCTCAAGGATTTTAAATGGTCCAAAATAGCACGGGCTGAGTTTGTTCCACTGTCGGCATGCAACTGAAATCTGTCTGAAAGGTTGTAATTTGAGAAACACCCAATCACCGACTTCATATTGGACATTCTTGTGACATATCATAGGTGTGCTTCATCCATTGCTATGCCTATAAGAGATGATGTCTCAGTTCCTTTAACACCTTATCTCGTTGCATCAGCTGTTCTTCTAAGGCCGCTACTGCGGTGGTCCCTTTTTCATAAGGAAGTAGAGGGGGAGGGTCCCGACCATATAGAGCTCTGAAGGGTGTCATCCCAGCGGTGCTATGGAAAGTGGTGTTGTACCACCATTCAGCCTAGTGGATCCACTTCATCCATTGTCTTGGTCGATCTCCCGCAAAGCATCTCAGATATGTTTCGAGACTCTTGTTAACCGCCTCTGTCTGTCCATCAGATTGGGGGTGGTAGCTAGTTGACTTGAATTAACCCCGTACAGGCGAAAATGCTCAGCCCAGAAATGGCTCATAAAAATAGGGTCCCTGTCTGATACAATTGAGCTGGGGAGCCCATGTAGGCGCACAATTTCCCGGAGGAACAATTCAGCAACTGTGACTGTTGTAAATGGGTGTGATTGAGGTAGGAAATGACTGTATTTCGTCAATCTATCCACTACCACAAGGATAACTGTTTTGCTGGCAGAAATGAGCAATCCTGTGATGAAATCCATTGATATATCATCCCAGACTTGGGTTGGTATTGGGAGTGGTTGCAAGAGGCCTGCTGGTGTTGTAGTGGCCGATTTGTTTTGTTGGCATACTGCACACCCGGCTATGAAGTTCTAGATAGGTGTACGCATGCCTTTCCAATGGAATTGTGTGGCGATGCGTTTTTGTGTTCGTAGGATGTTGGAGTGGCCACCTGTGGGTGAGGCATGGAATAATTCCAGGAGCTTCCTAAGATGAACAGAATCTGCCGGAATTTCCAGGTGTCCTTTGAAGAAGAGTAGATCATTCTTAATGGTGTACCCGGGGTGCAGTGAGGGATTTGCCAATACTTGGGCCTTCAACTATTGTAACTCCCTATGGGACTGGGCTTCTTTTCGAAGTAGATCCATGTTATGGTCCCACGCGTAGG
>NW_010729493.1:32740-44425 GCF_000365185.1 Nelumbo nucifera | reverse complement strand
GGTGCGCGCTGTTGCCTGGCGGTGCATGTTGCGCGCTATCAGTGCGTGCTGCTGTGTGGCGCTGCCAGGCGGTGCCTGCTGCTGTGCGGCCTGCCGTGCGTGCTTCTACCTATGACTGCTCCGCAGTGCGCTGCCGAATGGTGTGCCCATAACAATCCAGGAGTGGAGAAGTTGGGGAAGATACTAGTAATTGAAATGATTGTGGGTGTCGTGAGAGGGCGTCAGCCACCCGGTTAGCAGCCCCTGCTTTGTACTCAATTATGTAGTCGTACCCCAGTAGCTTGGATATCCATCGTTGTTGTTTCGGGGATAGGACTGATTGATCCAATAAGAACTTCAAACTTTGATGGTCGGTCCGAATTATGAACCGTCTACGAAGCAAGTAGGATTGCCAACGTTGGATTGCTAAGACTAGTGCTATTAATTCTCGTTCATAAACTGATTTGGCTTACTTTTGTGATAAGGCCTTGCTGAAAAAGGCTAGTGGTCGCCTCTCTTGCATGAGAATAGACCCAACACCGTGATTGGAGGCATCACACTCAATGATGAAGTCTTTTGTGAAATCGAGCAATGTTAATGTTGGAGGGCTTGCAACTGCCTGTCTCAACTACTTAAAAGCTTGTTGGGCCTGGGTTGACCAGTGGAAAGCATCTTGTTTCAGCAATTGGGTCAACGGAGTAGCTATTAGGTCGTAGTTTTTTATGAAGCGGCGGTAGTACCCAGTCAGGCCCAAGAAGGCCCTCAACTCTTTCACACTTTTGGGTTGCGACTAGCCCATTATACTGGAGATTTTATCTGGGTCGGCCACTACAGTTCCATTCTCTACAACATGTCCCAAGTAGTGAACTTGGTTTTGTCCAAAGGAGCACTTGGACTCTTTAGCGAACAACTGGTGGGCCTCAAGTGTTGCAAGGGTGACCTGTAGATGATTCAGATGTTCCTCCCAATTGGGGCTATAAACCAATATGTCATCAAAGAAAACAAGGATGAACTTACGTAAATATGGCCAGAATATGTCGTTCATTAATGCTTGAAATGTGGCTGGAGAATTGGTCAGCCCAAATGGCATGACCAGGAACTCATAGTGGCCATCATGTGTCCTAAAAGCAGTTTTGTGAACATCCTCCCTATGTACCCTTATTTGATGATACCCAGCTTGTAAATCTAATTTTGAGAATATAGTGGCTTGACTGAGTTCATCAAGCAGCTCATCAATGACCGGTATTGGAAGTCGGTCTTTAATGGTGATATTGTTAAGGGCTCTGTAATCAATAAAAAATCGCCACATCCCATCATTCTTTTTGACTAATAATACCGGTGAAGAGAATGGGCTGTGACTGGGCTGTGTTATCCCTTGCTTAAGCATATCTTGAACTTGCTTCTCGATTTCAAAATTTTGAAAGTAAGGGTATCGGTAGGGTCTTACATTGGTTGGGGCAGCTCCCGGCATGAGGGGGATGCGGTGGTCATGCTCCCGGCGTGGTGGAAGTTCTAGGGGTTCTTCGAACATGCTGCCATATTGCTAAAGGAGTTGTTGTAGGCGGCTTTGGAAGTCTCTAGGCTCATTTGGGCTGTTGTTAGCTAAAGATGGGCTGGTCCAATTTGAGTCCATGTGCATGAATATGGGCTGATCCGGATCTCCTATTTGCTTTGTTAATGCTACAAGATTGATGGGCTTTGGACCCTTGCATGTTTGCCCTTGTAGGTGGACTGTAGAGTTCCCTGATGTGAAGTCCATGGTTAGACGGGCCCAGTTACAAATCACGGGCCCTAGGTGTCTTAACCATTGAATGCCTAGCACCACGTCCGCTCCACTGAGATGAAGAGGATATAGGTCCACTGCAAACTGGTGATCCTGAACCTTTAGTGGTAAGCCCATGCAAATGCTATTGCAGGATAGGCTATTACCGTTGGCCACATGAACCGTAAAAGTCGTTGTTGGTTGAATTGGGAGTCCCATTTTATCCACCAAGACTTGAGTTATGAAGTTAAGGGAATTGCCACTGTCTATGAGGATTGACACTTGGCGTCCCTGGATTAGCCCTGCAACTCTCATTGTTTGAGGGGACGCAAGTCTCGTAAGAGCTTGTAGAGATATTTTAGGTGTGTCATTGGGTTGTATTTCCCACCCTGGGTTAGATTCCCCGCAACCGGTTAGGTTGTCTTCCTCTTCGGCATCTGTTTGGAGTTGAAATGCTTGTTGTTTCTTGCACCGATGGCTCGGCCCGAATTTCTCTTTGCAGTTGTAACAGAGTCCTTTGTCTCTGCAGGCTTGCATCTTTGCCCAAGTCAGCCGTTTGAAAGGAACCAATGGGCTTGGGCCCAGTATTCCTTCCTCCTTGTCTGGTGCTGTTGTCCTGGTTCCTGGACCCCATGGCCGTTGCTCCCTTCTTGCCTGAGCAAACTTATCCTCGTACAATCTTGCTAGCGCTGCCGCATTTATGACCGAAGTGGGCTGCATCGCCATCACTTCCAGTCGCAGTTCTTCTTTTAGGCCGCCGACGAAGCTTCCCTTCCCACCAACGTCTTCTTCGTCCACCCTTGGACTCTCACGGCTAGCTTTTCGAACTCCACCGGTAATCTTTAACTAATCCTACCTGCCATAGCTTTGTCAAACTCTCATCATGATCTTCGAACCCAAACGATCCAAAACGGATAGTCATGGCATTAGTGAAGTCTGCCCAAGTTTGACGAGGGTGCCCCCGTCAGTACCATTGAAACCAGAGGATAGCTTCCCCTTCAAGATGCGTAGAAGCCAAAGCTACCCTGTCTTGCCCAGGTGTCTCATGGTAATCGAAGTACTGTTCGGCTCTGAGAATCCAGGGAGTTGGGTCGCCGCCTGAGAAAATGGGGAAATCGATTTCGGCTGCTCTCGTTGCCGCCGGCCCTGTTTTGTGGTTGTTTTCATTGCTACGCTCTTCTTGGCTTCCTCTGTCGTTGTCCGTTGCCACCTGCTCCAGCCGATTGAGGAGAGCAGTGAAACTTTCCTTCATTTCTTTGAGATCTGAAGACATTCGATGGATCTCTACCTCCATCTAATCCACTCGGGTGTCTACTGACGTGTTTCTTGTGTTGGTCATGCTAGCTCTGATACCAACTTGTTAGGAACCTGCCTAACTCAGGGCTCTTCGAGGGAGCCAACCTCCTGAGTTCGTTGGAAGGAGAGAGAGAGAGAGAGAGAGAGAGATTAATGCCGAAAGAACTACCGTCTTATTTCTCTTTGTGCTTCACTACTTGTATTGTTTACAATCTTTGATTCCTTTCTGTTACAGCTGTTGCAAGTGGTCGATTAGTTGTGCTGATGTGGCCTCCTGTAAAACTGATTAACTGCTTTCTGTTGGTCTGTTCCAGTAGTCTTTACACTAACCATTGGCTCTGATACCAAAATTGATGTAGCAGGGCTGGAATAAACTATCACAAGATGGAAAAGGGAGAGGAATAAATAGAGAGAAAGGGAGGAGAAAGGGTGGAACCACTCCAAGGGTTCTAGAATCACTCTAGGGTTTGTAGGAATCACCCCATACAACAAACTTGCAAAAGAACTTTCAAGAAATCTTCATTTATTAGCTTCACCATAATTACAAAAATGTCATTCCTTGTGTATCAAGAAACATAATATGTTTCTACCTACTAATGCAAATAAACTAAAATTTGAAAGATAAGCCCTAAGAAATATTATAGGAACAAGATGCTATGGTCCATGCCCACATGGGACAGGTTACAATGACGAAAATATCCCTACTGTCCAAAATACAAAATTACATAAAATTTCAGAAAATTCCAAACTTGATTCTTGAGCTCTTGCATTAAGTTGTAAACCTAAAAAACGAATGGAAAATTGAGTTACTTAATAGAAAAAAGATTGTTTTATGTTTTTTAATTTTAAATCATATGGTAGGGGTACTTTAGTTATTATGGGTCAAATAAAATGATTAAATTGAAAATCTAATAGAGCTAATAGAGTTCTTAGTTTCTCTCAAGGTTTTAGAAGCATTCAATGCAACAAGGGCAAAGGAGAACCTTCATCATTCTCTACCCATTCTTGGTCAATTTAGTGTGAATTTTTTTCTTACTATTCTACACTTTTTGGGTGACTAGAAATCTAGCATCCTAACTTTGTCATTATTTCTATTTTCTCTAATAGAAAACAATGTTGTCAAAGTCGTACTATTATTCAATACCATTCAAATAAATTCAATTAAGAATTAGTTCTTTGTAATTTTTTTTTTGTTTATATTTAGTTTTGCCAAGGGAGGCTTTTTTTTAAAGTCCTTATTAGAAAATGATTTGTGTACATTTTTTAAGACTAGAAATGGAGTTTATTTTCTATCATATGTAGGTTAAAGAGCCATTGTATGTATATTTGTTTGATTTTTAAGTCAAACTTAAATGATAAATTCTATTGTTTTAAGTACATATATGGTAGATAGAGATTAAAAATCGGGTAAAGTCACTTTCCTAGTCTTTTAATATATCTAGCCATCCTTTTTAAAACCTTGTTATTTAATAGAAAAGTTGATTGCTTTGTGTATGTGTGTGTGCTTAATTTTAAACCTTTATCCTTTTTAAAACCTTGTTATTTAATAGAAAAGTTGATTGCTTTGTGTGTGTGTGTTTTTAATTTTAAACCATATGGTAAGGGCACTTTGGTGATTATGGGTCAAATTAAAAGATTAAAATTGAAAGATAATAGAGCAATAGTTTCTTTTAAGGTTTTAGAAGAGTTCAATGCAAGAGGTGCCAAAAAGAACCTTTATTCTATGTTTATTCTTGGTCAAGTTTCGTGAAAATTTTCTTATTATTTTACACTTTTGGAAACTAGAACTCTAGCATCTCATTATTTCTATTTTTTCCACAATAAAAATACTGTCTACCCAATATTTGCCTCTAAATTATCTTCCTAATGGATTTCTTTTTTTGTTTGTTTTTTGGATAGATTAAACCAACTAAATTAGACCATCAAGTTTCTCCAATGACTCTCCCAATCTTCATTAAAGAGGAATCTATCTAATTTCGAACAAAGAGGGTTTTCTTGGAAATTAGACCAAGTAAAGTTGGCTTGTAAGAGAGGTAATTCCTTTAGGCCATAGTCACTAATAAATTCATTGAACTTTCTCTTGCTGGTAGTAACTGTTCTTTGGGGGTTATTAGTTTCATTACAGAACCTAATTGCATTGAAATCCCCCCAAGGCACCAAGGACCCTCCCATAATCCTCGTATTCCATACAACTCTTCCCACATCTCATTCCTCTCTTAGAACCCAAGTAAATCCATCCCCCACATTCCTGACCTTTACAAACACAGAGAATCTCCCTATTAGCTCCTCCACTAATTCTACCACATCCATACACTCCTCTTGATCTCCAGAGGCTCCCCAGGAGGGGGCCAATGTCCCACAAACTCCTCTTGATCTCCATACACTTCTCACCCACCTTTTATCCATTTCTGCCAACTTGGTCTCTTGTATCAACACTGTCTGGTTTCTCTCTTCTTGGTCTCCAATGACTCTCCCAATCTTCAGTTTATTTACAGTTGGGGGCTTCCTCTCACATCTTCATTGTGTGTATCTGATTGTGCTACTTCAAATCGAGCTCTAATAATATCATTAACTGAAAAGGCTATGAACATTTCCAATGTTTTTACCCAGTAAGTAGTTCTCACTGAGATAGCCTCCACAATCTCCTCCTTGGAGTTGTTTTTTTCATTGAAAATTTTGCTATTTCTTTCCTCCTAGATCGTCCAAACCAAGGCAGCTCTTAGTCCTTCCCTTCTAACTTAGTTCATTCTAATATTCTTGAAAGACAAAACACAGTTGAAGATCCCTCTCTTGGGTAGTGTTTGGTACCATTGTCATTTTTTTTCGTTTTTTTTTGAAAAACACTATCAGGTTGAGCCATGTAGGAGTTTTTTGCGAAGGAAAATTGCTTCTTATTTTATTTGTGTGGGGGCAATTGTAAAAAATAAAAAATAAAAAATTTTCATTGCCATATAAAAAGTTTCCAAATTTCAATGGGGCAATTTCCCACACTCACATATACATAGATATACCAATATTTGTGTGATATCTATCATTGGAATGGGAGGCTTAGGAAAAACTACACTTGTTAAGGAGATTTATAATAACGATGTTATTAAAGTCCATTTTGAATGTCTTGCTTCGATTTATCTATCTCAAGTGTACAACACTCAAGAGCTTTTGCACACCATAGCTAAGAGGGTTATGGGTTGAGCAATTCCCTTGAGAAGATGGATTTAGACAAATTGGAGGAGAGAGCTCCATGAATTCTTGAAGAAATGCTGGTATCTAGTGATTATTGATTGTTTTAATGGTTCAGGCCAGTCTTGTTTTGAGAGAAAGAAAGAGAAGAAGAAGAAGAAGAAGAAGAAGAAGTACAAGGTCAAATATGCCCCTACTTAAGTATGAGACAAGTGAACTAAAAATGTCAAAACAGATTTGTCACATCATCACATAACATAAAACATAATGAAAAGACTAATCTACCCTTACTCAACCAATTCTAATACTCTCCCTCAAGTTGGAGAATATATGTCATATAATCCTAGCTTGTTACATATATTGTTCACAGTCCCTCAACTCAAACCATTTGTGAACAAATCTATCCATTGATCACTTGAACTCGCGTGTTGTGTACTTATCTCTCCATTAAGGACTTTCTCCCTCACAAAATGGCAATCAACCTATATGTGTTTTGTTATCTCATGGAAAACTGGATTAGATGAGATGTGAATTGCAGCTTGGTTGTCACAATACAATCTCATAGGTTTGCTAATTGAGAATCCAATCTCTTGTAGAAGATTTTTCAGCCATTGTGCCATGGCTCTGTATTCGGCTTCAACACTACTTGCCACAACAGTCTGCTTCTTACTTTTCCATGTCACCAGATTTCCTCCAAGAAATATGCAATAACCTATAGTAGATCTCCTATCAGACACCGAGCTTGCCCAATCTACATCTCTATACCCAAGTATCTCAAGTCTTCCTCCTGGTTTGTACAATAACCCACGGCTTGGAGCTTCCTTCAGGTACCTTACAATTCTAAGAACTGCATCCCAGTGAGGTACTCGGGGATTTTGCATAAATTGGCTCAGCACACTAACAACAAAGGAGATGTCTGATCTTGTAATGGTCAAGTAGTTCAACTTCTCCACTAACCGTCTATATCATCTAGGGTCATCAAATATTTCACCTACATCACTGTTCAACTTAGCATTCGGTTCCATGGGTGTTTCAGTTGGTTTTGCACCCAACAGTCTCGTTTCATCCAATAGATCAAGAACATATTTTTTTTGGCACAAGTTTACACCTTGTTTCAACCTAGCAATTTTTCACCACGTCACTAAACTTCCCAAACCAAGCACGAG
The DNA here is from genome assembly GCF_000365185.1 of Nelumbo nucifera. Next base: position 37,042 of record NW_010729493.1, on the reverse strand, counting down.
GAGATTGTTTTAGCCCATAAATTGCCTTTTCCAGTCTACACACCTTACCATCCTCCACCATCCTCTCCTTGAGCAACAAACCTTGGTGGTTTCTCCATATATACCTCCTCCAAAATGTCACCATGGAGGAAGGAATTTTTAATGTCAAGCTGAAACAGAGGCCAATCATACATAACTGTCAAGGAAATTAAGACACGAACTTGTTATGGATACATTCGTGGGAAAGACTTACCGCCGCCGACAGCAACAATAAGGAGGGGCCCACACGACAACTCATCAGGGGTCCACACTTATCTTGCCACGACAGCTCGTCTTGCCAACTCGCCACCTGCTTACCTTATCCCTTATCCCATCTACCCTTATCTTATCTTCTGTTCTAAGTAGGAGTTTGATTTAAAGTTGAATTATCCTAGCCTAGTCGAATACAATAAGGACTTCCCTGTTGTAATCTCCTATTTAAGGAGCTATGAATTGGAATAAAATCATTTAGTTTTCAATCTAGGAAAGAGTGAGGAGAGTTTGGGTGATCTCTTGGACAAATCACCCATTAGGTTACCACAATAGGGTCTGTACGCAGAGGGAAGGGCAAGGGGAAGCTAGAGATTCTCCCCGTGGACCGACCCGTGACGAGATCCTACGCCCGGGCCCATAACATTCTGGTATCAGAGCCTATTGTCATGGGGGAACAGGAGCCGCTGTCATCCAGAGTCCACGAACTGGAACATAGGCTCGTAGAGACCAGCATGGAGGTTCGTGAAGTCAAGGAGGATGTTCGGGAACTGCGACGCCTACTGGAAGCGTTCCTCTCCAACAAAGAAAGAAGTTCCGAGGGAACTGCCACCACCAACAGTCGCCGGCCGGACTGGGCAGAGACGACCGACGGACATCAGGTCACCGCCCCAACAGCCGCTGTTATTCCCAAGTACAGTCGGCTAGAATTCCCGTCCTACAACGGGACCAGAGACCCATTGGGATGGTTATATCGCTGCGAACAATTCTTCCGTAACCAGCGCACTGATGACAAAGACAAGATCAGTCTGGTCGCCTTCCACCTAACAGAAGAAGCACAACTCTGGTTCTACCGTCTGGAACAGGAAGAACCCGAGCTCAGCTGGGAACAATTTAAATCCTATTGCCTCCTCAGGTCTGGGCCCCCGCTGACAAGCAACCCGCTGGGCGAGTTAATTAACCTCAAGCAAACCGAAACCATGGCCGAATATCAACGCCAGTTCCAAACCCTTCTCGCCAGGGCAGTCTCGGTACGCCCAGATCAGCAAGTCGATATGTTTACAACAGGGTTAGTAGAACCCCTACGAGTGGACGTAGAGATGCAACACCCTCCTAACCTGGTCACAACAATGAACCTCGCCCGCGCCTTCGAACGGAAGATGCAGCTCTCCCACGGAAACCTCAGTATAGGTCGGCCGGCAACGACCTGGGCACCTTTGAAGATAGCAGGAGTGTCTCATTCTTCGACCGCCAGCAGGGAACAGAGGCCCCCTGCCGGTAACCCTCCCAGATCGGCATCAAGTATAGGGAGTAGCAGGACAGCACCCCCCATTAGACGGCTGTCCCAAGCCGAGATGGCAGAACGGTGCGCAAGAGGGCAGTGCTTCAACTGCGACGATCTGTACTCCTCTAGGCACAGGTGCAAGAAACTATTCTGTCTGCTGGTAGATGAACCCGAAGAAGACGAGGATGAACCTGCAACATCTGAACTAGAGATCTCCCTCCACGCCATCATAGGAATCAAAACATCAAAAACCATGCAACTAAGGGCACTGGTAGCAGGGCAACCAGTTCGCATTCTCGTAGACTCCGGAAGCACCCACAACTTCGTCAGTGAACAGGCTGCCCGTCAATTAGCGTTACCGATGGAAATCAGGCCACAGTTACAGGTAGCCGTGGCTAACGGGGAAAGAGTTCATAGCCCCGGTATTTGCAAGGACACCGAGATTCAGGTCGGATCAGAATCCTTCTGTGCTGTTTATTCGTACTCTCCTTGGATGAATTCAACATCGTCCTAGGAGTCAAGTGGCTGATCACTCTAGGGCCCATCCTATGGGATTTCAACACCCTGACAATGACTTTCCACCTGGATGGGAAACCGGTTACATGGCAGGGAACCAGAATAAGAACAAAAACACAGCTACATACACTCCAAGGTGAGAACTCGCGCGCAATAGATATGGAGAGGCTCCTCACGGATTTCTCTACAGTGTTCAAAGAACCCAAGGGGCTCCCACCTTCCAAAGCCTGCAATCATCGGATCCCTCTAATAGCCGGATCGGGTCCCGTTGTCGTCTGACCCTATCGCTACCCACACCAACAGAAAGATGAAATAGAAAGACAGTGCGGGGACATGTTACAGTAGGGGATCATCCGTCCCAGCCGCTCCCCCTTCTCATCTCCGGTTCTGTTGGTACCCAAGCAAGATGGGACTTGGAGATTTTGTGTGGACTACAGAGAACTTAACAGCCGGACGGTCAAGGATAAATTTCCTATTCCCGTTGTAGATGAGCTATTGGACGAGCTCCATGGTGCACAATACTTCTCAAAATTAGACCTCCGGTTGGGTTACTTCCAGGTCCGAATGACTCCCGAAGATGTAGAGAAAACAGCCTTCAGAACACATAATGGCCATTTTGAATTCTTGGTTATGCCATTCGGCCTCAGCAATGCTCCCTCCACATTCCAGGCCCTGATGAACGAGGTGTTCCACTCCCACTTCCACAGATTCGTCTTGGTATTCTTTGACAACATCCTAGTCTATAGCAAGTCGTGGGTAGAACACATGCAGCATCTACCGGTCGTTCTTGAACTCCTGCAGCAACACCAACTCGTCCTTAAGCGATCCAAATGCTCCTTTGGGGAACGCCGGGTCCTTTACTTAGGACATGTGATTAGTGGGCAAGGGGTCACTATGGATGACTCCAAGATTCAGGCAATCAAAGAATGGCCCAGACCACAATTCGCCAAGGCTCTCCGCGGGTTCCTAGGGCTGACAGGTTACTACCGCAAGTTCGTACAAAATTATGGACTTTTGGCGGCCCCACTAACCAATCTGCTCAAGAAAAATGCCTTCCACTGGGATAGTACAGCCGATGAGGCCTTTGTAAATTTAAGAGAAGCCCTCTCCTCCACGCCGGTTCTACAGTTACCAAACTTTGATCTCGAGTTCACAGTAGAATGCGATGCATCCGGCACCGGCATCGACGCGATACTACAGTAGCAAGGGCACCCGGTAGCCTTCTTCAGTCGCAACCTGGCCGACCGCCACCTTAAGTTACCCGCCTATGAACGTTGTAGAGAAGATGGGCCGAATGGCCCATAGGTTGCTTGTTCTTTCTTGTTATTTATGTTTTTCTGTAATGGGCCTTATTCTGGGCCCATCCTATCTATATTAAGTTCTTTGTAAATTCTTGCCCAACTAAGGGCCTCTTTGTAATTATTCAAATATATCTTAATAAAATAGTGTTAGGGTGCTGAGAGAGTGTAGGCTCGAAACTCTCATTCTCAGACCCTCATTGCCAAACTCTCAAGCTCTCCTCTCTTCAGTTTTCTTCATGGTATCAGAGTATACCCGAACTTCAATATTCTAGGGCTGGAAGCTTAGGCTCGTATTGCCTGATTCTTGGAGGTCATTGGAAGTGCCCAAGACTTGAATCTCTTGGAGAAGTAGTTCGGTGGCCAGGAAGAATCAGAGAAAAAAAAAAAGGAAGGAACTGTAAGTTGTGTTCAATTCTGTTTTGAAGCTCGAACTGTAAGTTGTGCTCAATTCTGTTTTGAAGCTCGAACTGTAAGTTGTGCCCAGTTTTCTAGTTGTTCTGTATTACTTTCGACTGTGTTTGGACTGTTGAAGTGTCTGAAAAATCTCTAGTTGTTCTGTATTACTCTCGGCTATGTTTGGACTGTTGAAGTGTCCGAAAACTCTGGTTGTTCTGTACTACCTTTGGCTGCCATTGAATCTGGTTTAACCCAGAAATTTYTGGGCTGTTTTTTCACTCCTTGGACTGTCAAAACTGCCGAAACTTGGACTGTCACATCCTTGTAACAAGGTTGTGGATTATTACTTATATTTGGCTGTTTTTTGGGGGTTGTACAAATTGTTCTTGAGGCCTTTTCTCTTTTTTGACAGTGGGGTTGTCTCTATTGCCCACACTGTGTTTGTAAAAAGGGCTATTTCAGCAATACCAAGTGGTATTTACCTTGAAGTCCAGATTTGAAAAGTGTGTTGCCTTCTTGTGGTCGGCTGAACTCTGTTATTGCTTGTCCTCATTCAGTATACTTGTAGAAGTCATC
>NW_010729493.1:10056-30800 GCF_000365185.1 Nelumbo nucifera | reverse complement strand
ACAGAAACATACCAAGGGAACATGAATCAAATATGCACTTTTATTCATTTACAATAAACTCATAAAGTACATCATTCTGATTGAAGCTAGGGGCATACAAAATTGTCTAACATGTAGATCATAACAGATATTAACTGAATGTCTGTTGGTTATCACTCACATCACCTCCACTAGCAACTGCATGATTAGCTCATGTAGGTGGGCCATGTAGATCATAATAGAAATTAACTGAATGTCCTTCCCTGCCATAATATGTACACTTCCTAGTAGTGTTGCCTCTTCCTTTACTACGACGTCCCCCTGAGTCACGATCACCACTACTTCCATCACCACGACCAAACATGGGACTACCACGACCTCCTCGAAATGCATGTCCTCCTCCTCTATTACCACGTCCACCTCCACTCACTACAACAAATACTGATTTGTCAGACGTTGTGGTACTCTTTGTGGGTCCCAATGAAATCCTACGAAGCTGAGCAAATACTTCCTCAAGTGTAAAAAGGGTAGAACCTCCCAATATTTGTGCTCTAACAGGTTCATACTCTGATTTCAGCTCCACTAAGAACCTAGTTACATCTAGTTGCTCCCTTTGTTGTTGTTGAATTTTAACATTTGGAGTTAGGGGATGATAGACTTTGAGTTCATTTATGAGGTTTCTCATACTGGTATAATACTTTTCTAGGGTTTGATTCCCTTACTGTAAATTGAAATACTCCTGATAGAGCTGTACTCTCATAGTATTATCTTGTCCAAAATAAAGTTTCATAGCATGTTCCCATATTTCCTTAGTTGTATCTAAGAACATAATGTTGACACTTATCTTGGGTTCCATACTGTTCCACAACCATGTCATGATTTGGGCATCTTCTTGTTCCCAGTCATCAAACCCTAGAGATTCAGCTGATGGTTTATCTTCCTTCACATGTTTCACCTTCCTCTTCGCCTTGAGAAAAACTTCTACTAACTTGGCCCATGGCACATAATTTTCACCATTAAGTTTAATTGATGTCATCTGCACACCTAGATAGTTTGAGGGGATCATCAAACCAGATTTCTGATCACTACCACCATCTCCAGTTTCTGCTATTGTGTTCCCCAATACTATTTCTAATTCTGAATTATCAACCACCAAACAAATACTGCCATTGTCTCCACATCACTTATAACAATCTCTCAATTAGTCACAATCAAAGAGCTTGATGTAAACCACCATTCAGACACATTCGGCCACTCTTTCAGCCCAATTTGTTTTTCTTTTTTTTTCACACCACTACTGATAACCAACCACCATGACTGTTATTCAAACAACCACCAAGAATCCTCTTGAAACTGCTCAATAGAGGGTCTGGAACACCACAAACACCACCACATGACTACTAGGGCTGTCACTCATGGTGACAACAGTATTAGAACTGTTGTCCTAGAGCTGCTGCACCTTCTTAACACCTGTAATGAGGATTGCGACAGTCCTGGATTACAAAAAAAACCTCGCCACAGCAGCCCAGAGAATAAGAAAAGAAGAAGAAGAGGAGATCGCAGGTCAGGGTACTTGAAACCGCAGCCTTCTTCTCCTTTTGTTTAGCGCTTTGATACCATGTTTTAATGGTTCAGACCAGTCCTGTTCTCAGAAGAAGAAGAAGAAGAAGAAGAAGAAGAGGAAACTGTCAAACTAGAGAAATTAACCCTACTAGTCGACCATAATCTCTATTATAATGTAATTAGAGTACAAGGTCAAATATGCCCCTAATTAAGTATGGGACAAGTGAACTAAAAAAGTCAAAACAGAATTGCCACATCATCACATAACTTAAAACATAATGAAAAGACTAATCTATCCTTACGCGACCAACTCTAACATTGATGAATGGACCATTGATGATTGGGATAGTATAAAAGCAGTCTTTCTTGACACTGTGAATGGAAATAGATTAGTTATTACCAATTGTAACAAGGAAATTGCCTTGCATGATCATCCTTTAACACCCTGTATGAATTGAATCTTTTAAGTGGTGAACATATTTGGATTTTGTTTTCAAACGAGGCATTTTTTGGAGGAAACAGGTGTTGGTATAGGGATGACTCCCAAGCAAGCAATTAGAAGAGGCTCCGATGAAGATTGTAGACAACTGCGAGGGTTTGCCTCTTGCAGTCGTTCTGTTGGAAGGCTTGTTATCAAGAAAAGAGATGAGCTGATCGCATCAATTGGCAGATTGAGCAAGACCAAATACCATGCTCTCAAATTTTGGTTTTGAGCAATTATGATTTACCCTTGAAAGTCATGCTTCCTATATCAATAGTGGATCAAGTAGATTGAGGATGGAAATCAATTTTTTGTTGATTCTCAATGATCTTGGCATGATGCAATAGTATGATTATCGTGACAATTCTGTCCATGGTATTAGATCTTGGTTCTTGACCTTTAGATTGTTGAAAGGGTAATGAATTTAACTGTGGAATTGCTGAACTGGATGGTCAGAATTGACCTTCCACTGTCTTTGGGTGATCTAGGAGCATTGAGAAGGTATATAAGGTGACATTTTACCTATTGGCAGTGAATTTCACGTGCATTTATTGATTTTTTTTTTAATTGATGTGTATTTGTTGAATATTTGGATGTATTTCCATGTCTACGATTTCAGGTTCTCAATGTGGTTTAAAGGGTTCAGACAGATCAAGCCAAGCAATAATCAAGAGCTAATAGACACTAGCCATTTTTTCTGTTAGAGGAAAAGGAAAAAAGTAATTAAAGAAAGAAAAAGATGAAAACACATAATACTAACACACGTAAATATAGTATTTTATTGATCCATTGATTTTACACCAGTGTTAATTGGTTTTATGACATCATCAACATACATACATACATATACCCCTACTCTTTCACTTATACACCTCATGATGAGAACAAAGGGATGTGATGAATAGTCTAGAAGCTCATAAATACCTTTATTTGTTTACAATTGCTATTATATTATGTCTCATCCATCCATGGATGAGCTCTATAGATCTTGCCATTTTTGCTGTTTTGTCTTTTTTGGGTAAATATTATTATTTTTGTATCTAAGAAATTCTATTTACCTCCTTCCACCACAACCCCCCTCCCTTTGGCAGTTGAAATAGACAGCAGCAGATGGTAGCCCGAGGTTGTAAAGCTCAGCAAAGTCTCTGGTGCTGAAATTTTGACGCCACCCTGGAGCATACACAGTCTGCTTACCCAGTTGCCGAAACAATGCAAATACAAAGCGGTGGATCCCAGATGTTGGATTTGGTCTCTCATAGCACACTATCTCTTTACCTGGAACAATTAATATAGGTTAGTAGTTCTAATTTCATAACTCAAGTGTGCCCATCTTACAGCCCAAACTCGTGCCTAAAAATATTGTTTCTCATACTATGGAAAGAAAGATGAAAGGAGGATGGTTTGCTTGACCCACGTGTATTGCTTGCTAATAAAACTTGAACAATAGATCACCAAAGGCAACATACTATTAACGACTGAGATAAAAGTGAGATTAGGGGTGCATGTTAGGACCGGATTAGGTTGGCTTGAGGTCAATCCTAGCCCAACCCGGCCGATGTTTTGAACCTACAACCCTCAACCTTAACCCAATCCGATTTAGTCAACCCTAATCCAACCTAAAATCCTGAACCCTCACCCAACCCAAGGCTTCGGGTTGGACCCAACCTGACATTAAACCTCTCAAATTCTCTTCGTATTTGATCAAGAGATCTGAACATCACTTTTATGACCATATGTTGAACATATTTTTTAGTTGATAATTAATTGTTTAATGATTTTATTGGCTCTTCCAGTATAAAAATGTAAAAGAAATGCTTCAAAAGACTAGAGTCCTATGAATTATAATAAACCTCTTATTAAAAAATCTAAAACCATGAAGTCAGCAATAGTAAAGCATATAATTATGGATTGAAAGTTATTAATGATGACTTGTTATTAGAATTAGGGGTTAAGAATTAAGATAAATGGATTATGATAGTATGTAGTAGGAATATAATACATACAATAACAATAGTAGATTTGGGTTCGGGTTGGCTAAGATCACCCAGAAGGCCAACCCTAATCCAAGCTGAAGTTGGGTGTGTAAAATTCAACCCTAACTCTAAACCTATCATCAACCCAACCCAACTGACTAACCCAGCCCAAAGCCCTAAGTGGGATGTATCCTTTTTTTTTTTTTTATATGAATAAGTGGGTTGTATCCTTTTTTTATATAAGTGGGATGTATCCTCTTACCTCTTTTGGAGTTTTCTCACGGTTGTACTGTGATTCCGTGTAACCCTTTAGCTTGAGAACCATTGACTCTCAACGGTCTATAACATGCACTTGACCTTTTCTACAACTCTTCTTTTAAATAACTGACTCTTAATATTTAGCATATATATCAATGACTTTGCAAATCGAGATATATTGTACGAGACACACTGATATGGTATAATAATATAAACCTTGCTTGGGGCTACAAACGGGAATTGTCTTGTCCCCATACCTATAATCTCACTGAGTTCGGATTTTTTACCCACGGCAACTCTATCCAAATCTATTTGCATAACATTACAGCCACATAATATAATGAATCTAATCCTCTTATATGCTATTATATAAGGGGAGATGTTCTCAATACATGGAGGTAGTTTTTTTTGAGCCTGAATCTTCTATTTATGTTTATCGCAGTCACACATAGAGAATTTCTCATCTTCTACATAATATTATGCAGGGGGAGATATTCCCAATTCACGGGGGTGATATATTGTGAGTAGACATGGGTAAGATTCTAGTGAAAAGAAGATCCAGAGTCGAATTTTCTTGTAGGTAGGAGATCCAGAGTCAACCCCACTAACCTTGGTGACAGCCGGCTTTGATCCCAAGTCTCCGATAAACCAGAAAGATTACTTATAATTGACCCACCATTAGTTGATGTTTGTAAGAGATTTTTTTTTTCTTTTTTAAATGCATAATTGTTGGTATCATCTAGTTAGAGTAAAAAATGATTCATTCTGAATACATAAAATCTTGTTCACCAAAAAAGAAGAAAAATATATAAAATATTGTCCACCAAGAAAAAAAACAGAATACATAAAATGCTCATCAATTACATCAATTACATCAAGGCTATTGACTTCTTTTCCATTTGGACCCACCTGACGCCAAATCTCTGGTAAACCTAAATCATTTGCATTTACATTGGTGTTAATGCATGGGAATGATGGTGGGAGGAATTTTATATCACCTTTTAACCAAAAAATAAAATCCTAGGCTGTGAATAAATCCTTAACATCTTTTTTTTTTTTTTTTTTTTTCTTCTTTCCAATGCGGGAGATACACTCATACATGCATCCCGACAAGTTGTATTAGAAAATTAAAAGTCATTTGTAAAATTTGTTTCAGTATTTGCCATTCATTTTATTTTTTCTGCCTTTTAGAGAGGCTGGGTGGCATCATGCTTACGTCCTCAATTTCACGAGTAGAATGGAACAACGCAAGTTTAGACTGGTTTCAATTTTCAAGTGGTAATCTCTAAGTCGCAGGTCAGTTTTTTGGGGGAATTAGTCAACACATCACGTAAAAAATGAAAACTAAAGCTAAAAGATATAAAAAGAAATATACGGTGGTTGTTTTACTTACCGAAAGTTGCATCGGTTCCTTCAGGGATGTCAGTCACCAGCCTAGAGTGTTAAAAGTAAACAAGTTAGTACAACCATGATAACAATTATAATAAAAATCAGAGATTCATAGACACACCGAAAGAATGGCTAAATATACTTATCTACAACTCAGTTTGGAAGGAATATAAATACATATATGTACAGTATAAATACATACAAAATATAAGATTTTACACTATATTTACATTTCTACTCCTTCCAAACTCAGCTTACAGGAAAAATCTATACTGCTGCTGGCCAGAAAAAAACATGATACTTTGGACCAATCAAATTTTGTATGATACTGGTTAATTGTTACTTATCACTTCTATGATACTGGTTGATACCATTCTAGTCTCATAGTCAAGCCCCCTAAATCTCCAACAAAAATGCCTTTTTGAATCTTTTTCGAAATGCATGAGAGTGTAAATGGGTAGAGTAGATATTCTAGTTTACTTTTTATGAAAATTTTACAGAGATAGGAATACAAATTACCATTACTGATGAATAGATGTAACACTGAACGTGGGCTTGCGCTGATTTTAGTCCGGTTTGGATATGGGTTTGGGCCCAAAACATTAGGCCTGACTTTTTTTTGGGTCGGGCTCAGATTTCTCAAAAATCGCAGACCCAATAATACTTTATATAACAAAAAATATTTTATATAATAAAATTATATATAATATATATACTTTTTTCATCATCTCTTTTCTCAAGCCATAGTGAGATCTTTCAGTATTTTTGGGTTTTGAGGTTGTTTAGTATGAAAATAAATCAGTTTCCTTGAGTTTTTTTTTTTTTTTTTCACAAGGCTTTGAGCTTTATTGAGGGATGGGCTTAAGTTCAAGATTTAGGTTGGGTCTAGCTGGGGCTCAGGCTTGAATGCGTTCTGTTAATATAGAGGCAAAGCTGGACCCAAACCTTGCTTGTGAATAGGTCTAATTCCAATAAAACTTATCATGGACAAAGATGCTATTTAAAAATTTTAAAGCGTTACATTAGAATTAACAGAAGGGTTGTATTTGTATATTTAATTATTTGAAACATGGAGGGTGGTTTTCGGAGGTCAAAATAGAGGGGAAGCTTTTCTTTTCAGCCAAATATAGGGGAAGTTAGGTTTTGTTTGTTTGCAATGCAAATCTGAACCAGATACAAATTTTGCACTCAGTTCAGTTTTGCATGTATTTCTTTGTAATTATGATTTGTATTCTTATTTGAAACAAAATTTGTTAATTTTTGTCTCATTTGCAACAATTAACAGTACAAATTTTCTTCCGAAAACATCGATGCAAAATTTACAACACCATGCACATACTTCAATTATTTCTCATATAAAGTGGAACCATATAATCTAGCTTTCTACCTCACTATTAAACAAATAACCCTTTTACCTCTATTCTCTTGCATATAAGGGGGAGACAACATCATCTTAATTCATGTTTTACTTCTCACAGACAAATAAGACAAAATCAAATCTGAACCAAAAGAAAAATCAGCCTGAATTTACACAGCCTAATTGCGCTCCCATGCATTTACCCTAATGCAAATGAACAGCAACCAAACTATGCCCTAAGTATTTACTAAGAATCATAAGAAATGTTTTAATAACTTTCCATAATGTTCACTAAAAGAGCTACCTTCAAGTTAGAAGAAAGTAAAAAGTGTCTTATAAGTATATCATCTAATTTTCTAGAATAAGGAAGATCAGTCATCAAAATATCCATCCATAAAGTAACTTATTACTCGTATATCACCCAATAATTTATGTTCATTGAAATTTTCTAGTAGACATCAGGCTTTAGAATGCATGCCAACTTTTAATTGGGACCAAATAAATTTTACAAGTGGCATGTTTAGAGGATGAACTTCAATATGAATAGTTTTTGTTTATTTGTCATAAAAAAATTGATATGGCCATATTAAAAACCAGGAGAGATTACGTAGTAGGGCAGTTTCGTATCAGGTTCAGATATCCAAAACCCTACAAGGGCATTACAATGCAAATCTGAACTGGATATAATTTTTGTACTTGATTCAATTTTGTATCTATTTATCTGTTATAATGATTTGCATTCATTCCTGATACATTTTGTACTTGTACTTTTTGTTTCATTTACACAGTTAAACAGAATGAAGTGCAATTTTTTTTTTATGGAAACAACTAACTTAAAATTTGCATCACCTTCCTCCTATCTCAATCATCTCGTATATGGTTTGGATTACATCATCTTGCTTCGGTGCTTCTTATAATATAAACAAAAAAAATCTCCTATATTCTTTCTCATATAAAATGGAATCCACTTTATTTTACATCTTATTTGACTTCTCACATACAGAAAAAGACGAAAGCAAATCAAAAGCAAAATTAGACCTAAATTTACACTGAGCCAATTTGCATTTCCATACATTTACATTAATGCAAATGAAATTCACAGTGCAAACAACTAAACATGATGATTTTTCCCTACTATATTTTATAGATTCTATTTTGAAATCCCAAAAAAGTGGTTCCAACTTAAATATTTGCAAGGATAGAAACTTAGGGCACGATAAACTTAAGATTGAGAGAGAGAGAGAGGAAAATAACCAGTGCAAATACTCTCTCAGGTTTGGATCACTTGGACTTGGAGCATCAGGGTCGACCATTACCTACAACATGAATAACCAACCTGAAGCCACAGTTCAAGAAAAAAATGTAAAGCTATTAACAACATAAGCATCGTTGGATCAACCACAGCAGATGCAGGAGATTATATTTAAAGAAATATAAAATCTCCATCTAATCTCTCTATAGATTGATTTAGTAAATCATATGATGGTGTAAGAAAACCACGAAGGGTAGGAGTAACAAGAAAAAAATCCTGATTGTGAATTAGAATTGTAAGGACATACCAGCGTGTAAAAGATCCTGAGATCATTGCCTCCAATTTCGACCCTAGGTTGGTTTAACAGGGCCAAGGGCCGAAAGTCATAGCCATTATTGACCTCTCTATTGTTGTAAGTGATCCTAATAGATATGGATCGTTCAAAGGGATCTAACACATCCCCTATTACACGACCAACAACCAAAGGATCCCTTACCCTAGACATGCTACGTGAATGGGTAGAATTCGTTACAATTGGAGGGTGGTCGATGAGATCAGGTTGCCCGTATAAATAGAGGTCGCACTGGCTAAAACTGCCATTACATGTATTGCTGTGGCCCCAACCTTGATGCTCAAAGCGGTGCATGCCAGTCACAGCAATACATCGAAGGGCCTTGATTTACACAAAGTCGGTGCAAAAGTGGATTGCTGGTATCTTGGAATCTACTTTTTTGCACCACCCTAATGTCAAAAAGCTATAGACCAGTTCCATCATTCAACTGATGGGGGACTATTTGTGCTTTGTGCTTGTGGAGGTTAAAAATTCGGTTCAGTTAATTTGAAAAGATTACAAATACAAATGCGTAGAGTTCAAAACTTTATATTTTATATTATTTTGTATATATTTATATTTGCACTCCTTGCAATCGAAGCCTTAAATACAAATTATAAGGATTTGCATTGTAAATATTTGTATTTATAGTAATTTTACGGAATTAAAGCTAAGGCTGCATTTGGAAACAATGCAAATGGAGTGTAAATCCCAGTTTAGGGTAAATTTACACTCTGGCTCACTTTTGCCTGTGTTTGGCAACATTACATTTATGCATTAATAAATGACAGATCAATGTATATTTACATTGATAAAAAGATGTAAAAATATATCAATAAAAAAGAAGTAAATTTGCATTCAAGTGGACTTTTGATAAAAAAGCATAATCTTTATTGGAATTCATGTTTGCATCCATTACAACTAAAAATCTGTTTGGTAATAAGGTAAATTTGTCACTACAAAAATAACCCAATTTTGCAATTTATAGCAACCATTTTACACTCTATATATTTACATTCACATTTATTTGCATTGTTTCCAAGTGCAGCCTAAAGGGTAAATTACAGGGAATTAGCTTGTATTTTGATTAGTGACATTTAAGGGTTTGAAATTTTCACTTTTAACACACATCTATCATGTATTTTCGGATTCTAACACTATGCTCCTGCCATTAGCATTCCATCAGCTAAGTGGAGAAGATTTGCACATGATGTCATGTGGGTCTATAAACATTTCAAAAACACTAAACTACCCTTTCCTTATTTATAAGACCGTTTTATCCTCTCCTTTCTTATCTTCTTTCTTACACATGAAGAAATAGAGCATTGAAGTAACACATTCACAGAATATACCTGCATTTGCTCATCAACCTAAATATCCCAGAAGCTAGCGGTTTCATTCTCAAGCAAGCAGGTATGCACTATGAACCTATGTAGCCGTTATTCCAACCTTCATTTCAAAATGAGGTTTTCGTTTGAGCTTCCATTTAGGGTTCAGACACTACGTCGTTGCTCTTATCAAGAACTCATTTGGTGATGTTTAGCAATTTAGACTATTTCGTTTTATCTTCCTTAACAGGATTTTGGTAAGTTTTCCAAAATTTTGAGATTTTAATTCTTGTTCTCTATTTGGTTGTTTCTTTCTCCCTTTATTGGTTGATGGGTTTTGTGCTCCCTATTATAGAATAAAAATTTATTTGGGGCCCTCACCTAACAGCTTAAGTTTTAGGTTGAATTGTCACCCCATAAGGATGGCCATGTTAGATGGCTTCCCTTGTTCTATTACCTCAACCCTATATTTATAGAGAGGGTGCATTATTCCCTTTCCAAGCCTCTAGAGTTGTCACTTCGGCATGCCCCTCTCCCTTTCCCACCCCTAATAAATACATGTTGCATCAAAATTGTTTATTTCTACTAATCCTCACTTCACAATTTCCTAGAAGTCTTTCTAAAATCTCTCTCTCTCTCTCTCTTCACACCCCTAAAACCTCTCCAACACATTAGGAAACTTCTCCGATTTTTATGCTACCCTTAGTGGACCTTATCTTTTTGATCAACCTCCTATCATATTTATCATCTTTCCATTTTCTTCTTTCTCTCAACGTATTCCTCTTGCTTTCTTTTCATCTCGATGATCACATGTTAGATAACCCATTTTTTAAATAATGTTACATAAACATGACCCATTAAATATAATTATTGCCTTTAATCATGTATTTTACATATGCTACATGTAAAATTACATAATTAACCTGAACTTCCCTAAATTAATATCAATTTAATTTAATTTAACTTAGATTAACTTAAATTAACTTAAACTTCCCTAACTAGTGCTAATTTAATTAACCTAATAACTTAATTCAAGTTTAATCTTTTCTTGATACTATTTGCTATGTGTAAAGTCACCTAATTAAATTAAAGAACTAATTTATTTTAATTAGAACATTAATTAAATTTAGCTAATTAATAAATAAGCTATTTGAATAGCTAATTAAAGTATTACCTAATTAAATTAAGTAACATAACTATCCAATTAGTTCATTTAATTAAGTTAAATGAACTTAAATTAAGTACTGTAATTAATCAACTTTAAATTAAGCTACCCAAGTTAATCTACATAACCTAATTAATGAAGTTAATCTTAACCCAATATTTTAAAAAGTCAAATTGAAAATGGAACCATCTTTGCCTCTAGGTTCTAGGTTAGCAGTTCAATCATTGGGTTTGAAATGGATCCACTTATGATATTCATCCATGTTACCACTAGTTTAGGGCTATAGGTTCAATCATCATGTTTGAAATGGATCCACCGATGATATTCATCAATATTTTAAGGGAAATTGTCTAAAACTCACCATGAGTTTTCAACATTTCTCTTAAACTCACAACTTTTCAAAATGTCTAAAACTCACCATGTTAGTAAGTTTTTATTTTCCAAAACCCACCCTTCATTAGTGCACCGTTATGCTTCTTAATAGAGATGTCCATGTCAGCACAAATAACAAATTTCATGACCAAATTACCCTTGAATGGCGAGTTAGAGGAAAAATGGTCCTTCTTAGTTTTCAATTTTCTTATTTTTTTTGCATTTTTAGTGTTTTATTATAATTTCCAATGTTTTTTATAATTTCTATTTTTTTACATTTTCTATTTTCTAGAATCTATAATTTTTCCTATACTTTTTGTTATTTATTTGTAATTTTTGTGTTTTTCTATAATTTTTGGTGTTTTTTCTACAATTTTTATTTTCTGATTTTGTTTTTCAATTTCTATAGTTTCTATAATTTGAAAATAATTTTTTATTTTGTTTTGCAATTTCTATAATTTTTATATTTTTTTTGTAATTTCTATGATTTTATGTATTTTATATTTGAAAATATTTTATGAACTTTTTTCTTTTTTTCATGTCTAAATATTAAAATGGAAATATATTAACACACTGTTATTTTATTTTTATATATTTTATATTTTTCTATGAAGGTGAAAATGGTAATATATTAACACCCGTTGGTTTGTTTAATGTCAAGTTAGTGACATGGTGAGTTTTAGACACTTTGAAAAGTTGTGGTGAGTTTAAGAGAAATGTTGAAAACTCATGGTGAGTTTTAGACAATTTCCAATATTTTAAAAATCTACCTGCATCAAAACCACTTTGGCCACTGGATTTTGGGTTAGCGGTTCAATTGTCGGGTTTGAAATGGATCTACTTATGATATTCATCAATGTTTTAAAAACCAACCCAGACCCGGAATCACATTGGCCACTGATTTCTGGGTTAGCGGTTCGCCCATTCTTTTTGAATGGATAACCCATTCCTWTTTAAAAAATAAAAATAATTAAAATTAAAAAATGACCAAAAATTGTTGTTTGGCTTGAATGGGTCAATGGTTCAACCGTTTGGATTAGTAGGTTGTTGATCAAGTCAACTGTTTTTGGCCCAGAAATGGGTTAAGAGTGAAATGGAACCGATTGCCTCGACAATTGGCTGAATGGTCTGACCATCCTAGTCAACGACAATTCGAAACCATGGTATTCATCATTAATATAACAAAATATTTAAATTATAAAAAATAGTTATCAATCTATGAACGATTATCCACTTTAAACAATTCAATCAATATACAATCTAGATCAAAGGTCCACTAACCAAATCAACTATATTTTACAAAATAATGAGCCAAGTGGTAATTAAAAAAATGTGACTGATGAGGGGTAATTTGTATTGACCCATTAGCATGTGGACACGTGGAGCAACCAGTTGATTAGATGACATCTCAACATTTTCTGAACACTTCAGCAGGCCAGGTTAGTTCGGGCACCTCGAGTACCTCGGCTAATATCGAGGTCTGAGTAGCTTATCGTGTCCCGACTTTCCGAGCTGCCACGTAAAGTCCTTCTAGAAGGGAGCCAGCTGTCTCCAATCTCTTTGGGATCACGTCGTTCGGTAGTAGGGCTTATCTATATCCCGTCCGAATTGGACGGACTTGGCTGGATAAGCCTTATCCACTCAGACAACTCTTGCCCTCAGATACAGAACAAAATCCCAGTCTAGCAGGCCAACGATCTCGGAGGTGTTTCGTGAGGACTATGGAAGCTCACCTATATAAAGGGACCACCATCATCCTTCTGAGGTACACGATTTAGCTCTCATACTCTCATACTTACAAAAAAACTAGCTCGCTACAAAGCTCTTTGTTGTTAGACAGAGTATGCCCTTAGCTCCAATCCGAATGATGTACATTATGACATTTAATGTAAATGAATAATGTACATATTTGATTTATATTATTATGGTGTGTTTCTGTGTAAACCCTTAAACTAGATACATGAGACTCGTGTTAGTTAGAATCTTCATAGCCATTGGATAGATTTGGGGAGATTTATCTTGCCAATGCTGACATTGATGTGCCGCCAAGTTGGTTGGGGTGGGTTGTCTCAGCTGTTAGGGTGAGACTTGAGGTACATGTAATGTGGGTTTTCTTGAAACCCTGAACCGAACCAGTATTGCCCTGGACCTTGGAGATAGATGGGCAAAACTGGAATGTTACATATGACCCCTAGACTCGATTATGATACTACACTAGGTGTCGGATTGGGTTGTGTTTGATATACCAATCAGTGAGATCTTTAGAGGGAGTCAAAACTTGGGTATGTTGGGACAGTTTGAGAATTCATCTGAGTGGGTGATCATAGTGATAGGATCAGCCCTTTTGTCGGACAAAGTGAATGATCGGGGATGCACTCTCTCTGATGGAAACCAAAACTGTCGGTAGTTGATTTCAACCGTTGAAATTTGTTTTGCAAAATACATATATACATATATATATATATTATATATATATGTATGTATATATATTAAGGTTTCAAAATGTTTGCAAAATGTTTTAATTCTCGGGATCCATGTGAGTAGAGAGTGCAGCACAGTACCTTGTAGTCAAGGGAGTGGTTCTATCTTGTCGGGCAGTGTTTGATCATTACGGACTGAGAGGTTAAGTGTAAGACCATTGAGGGTAATACCTAATGGGCTTAATCTTGCATCTTCTACCCACAGTCATTGGGCTTTTGTAAGGTGGCTTGACCCAAGGACTATTTAGTGTAAATGTTGGGCCCATTAAGAGCCCATGGTGATGGACTCAGGGGTTCACTGTTTCCTACAAGGAACTCAGCCAGGCCTTGTAATAAAGGTAGGGCTGAACCCATGTGGATGGTGTGTAGATCAATGTTTGGGTCCCACGCTATACAAGGATATCCAACTAGACAGCAGTTTGGAGGTTAAGTGAGCACATAGACTTAATGGGCCTAAAGCCCAATTGGAATTGGCTTAATAAGATTAATTAACGAGAGGCGGTTCTGGGTTTTAGATCAACAGATAGGATAAGGGATTGTCCCTATCCACTCAGAGAGTCCATATCCAAATAAAGATTTGGATCAAGAAACTCCTAATTAGATTAAGAGAGCTAATCTTTATTTACAGATAAGATAAGGGATTATCCTTATCTCTTAAAGAGAGTCCAAATCCAAATACAATATTTGGATTAGGAAACTCTTAATGGGATTAGGAGATGCTCTCTTTAAAACTATAAATAGAGGAGTAGGGCAAACCTCCAGATCATCCTTCAGTCTATTGATACAAGAGAGAAGATAGCATACAGTTGGACTGCCTCTATCTTTTGCTCTTACTGTCTCCTGATATTGCCACCATACTAGTTTGATCTCCACTCTGAGAGCGATCAAGAAACGGTTCTTGATATCACCTTTTGGCAGAAAAAGTGATCTGAAGTCGTGCTTGTTAGACAGTTGTATGCCCTTAGCTTCAATCAGAATGATGTACATTATGAATTTATTGTAAATGAATAAAGTAGATATTTGATTGATGTTCCTGTGGTGTGTTTCTGTGTAATACCCTTAAACTGAACACTTATGAGACTCGTGTTAGTTTAGAATGTTCACAACCATTGGATAAGTCTGGGGAGATTTATCCTACCAAGGCTGACACTGGTGTGGTACCAAATGTTGGGGTGGCATGTCTCAGCCGCCAGGGTGAGACCCAAGGCACAAGCAGTGTAGGATTAATTGAATATTTGAATCGGACCAGATTTCCAGTATTGCCCTGGACCTTAGAGATTGATGGGCAAATCTGGAAAGTTACACCTGACCCCTAGTCTCGATTATGATACTGCACTAGGTGTCGGATTGGGCTGTATTTGATATGCCAATCAGTGTGATCCTTAATGGGGGTTAAAACCTGGATATGTTGGGATAGTCTGAGAATTCATCTTAGTGGGTGATCATAGTGATAGGATCAGCCCATTTGTCGAACAAAGGTAATGGTTGGGGATGCACTCTCTCTGATGGAAACCAAGATTGCCGGCAGCCGATTTCAATCATTGAGATTTGTTTTGCAAAATATTTTTTTAATATGAGATATAAAAGTATATATATTATGGTTTCCAAACATTTGCAAAATGTTTTAATTCCCGGGATCCATNTTTGCAAAATGTTTTAATTCCCGGGATCCATGTGAGTAGAGAGTGCAACACTATTCCTTGCAGCCGAGGGAGAGGTCCTCTCTTGTCGGGTAGTGTTTGATCATTATGGGCTGAGAGGTTAAGTGTAAGACCATTGAGGGTAATACCTGATGGGATAGTCTTGCATTTGCCCACAGTCCCTGGGTGTTACAAGGTGATTTGGCCCAGGGACCACTTAGGGTAGGTGTTGGGCCCATAGAGCCCATGTGATGGGTTTTAGAGGGTGCACTGTCCATAACAGTGTATTCAGCCAGGCCTTATAACAAAGGCTGGGCTGAACCCATGTGGCTGATGTGTAGATCAATGTTTGGGTCTCACGCCATACAAGGAAGTCCAACTGGGCAGTAGTTTGGAAGGCTAAGTGAGCACATAACCTTATTGAGCCGAAAGCCCATTTTGAATTGGGCTGATTTGATCAGTTAAATAAGGGGCGAATTCTGAGATTAGATTAGCATATAAGATTGAGTCTTAACCCTATCCACTCAAAGGGTTTAGATCTGAATCATATTCAGATCTGGAAACCTCCTAATAGGATTAGGAGGGGGTTGATCTAATCTGCAGATAAGATAAGGGTTTACCCTTATCACTTAAAGGAAATTTTGATCCAAATATGATTTGGATCAGCAACTCCTAATCCCCCTTTAAGCTTATAAAAGGAGGAGGGGACGGCAACCTTTAGAAGATTTTTTATATTCACATCCTCTTCAGAGCTGAAATCACAGAAGAGAGAATTCAACATCATTGCGCTAAATCTCTCTTGTCGCCTCCTTCTTGCCGTCGCCATATTTGCCAATTTGATCTCCTCTTATTAGTAGGAGTGATCAAGATTCGATCTTGATATTAGTCCTTTGTGAAAGGGCTAATTGGAAGAAGTGCTCACGTGTCGTCCAGCTGATATTTGCGAAGGATCTGGTTCTTTTGAAGAACGCTGTTGATTCTGCTCCATCCTACACTGCGCCCATCTTCAGTGGGAGCAGTTTTTGGTTCCTTCCTTGGGCGTGAACACCTCCATTGGGAGATACTATTTCTTCGTATCAGGTATATCCCTCTCCTACTACTTTTGTTCAAATCTGGTTCGGTTCTTGTTTCAAGATTGATCATTGAAAAATATGATTTTTCTAAAATAGGGAATACGGTTCCTAGTAGGATGGAGAGAAATTTTTGAAATTTGCCCATTCTATTCCGCAAGATTTGGGCGTCCATACGATGGATATCTCATCCTTTCAGTGCTCACTCACCCTCCATCGAATTCTTGCTGAAGAATTCGGTTCTTGCTGAAGAACCACCTTGCTGATTCTGCTCCACCCTACGTTGTGTCATTTTCAGTGGGAGCAGTCTTTAGTATTCTCCTTGGGTGTGAATACCTTCATTGGGGGTTACTACTACTCCGTATCAGGTATATCCCTCTCCTTCCCTTTGGTTTCAGATCTGGTTCGGTTTGGGTTCAAGTTGGTCATTGAAAATGCAGTTTTCTGAAATAGGGAATGTGATTCCCACGTGGGAGAGAGAAATTTTTGAAATTTCGCCCTACCTTCTTGCAGGGTTCGGCCATCCATATGATGGATCTCTCATCCCTTCAGTGGTATTAGAGCCAGGTCCAAATCTTGAACCGAAATTCGCCAGATCTGAAACTGCGCAAATGGGCAGAAGGCGTTCTACCCGATTTGCGCAGATTGTTGATTTTCTAGGAAATCGGTTCCTAGATTAAGGGCAATTGATCTAAAATTATATCTTTTTAAATCTGATTTATATTTAGCATTGTTCTTTATATTTATCTTGATTTATGGGTTGTTCGTACGGTGGGGATCGAAATCTTGATTGACACAAGAAGTCTACGCTCCTACTATTCTTTCATTCTTGTTTGTAATTATTTTTTTTTTTAATTTTAAGACAGAATGTATAGGAATTATTTTTGATGTAATATTAATAGATAATTAGGGTTTTTTATTTTATTTCATTCAAATTCGAAGCAGATCGCGCAGAAGGAAGGAGTTTTGCAGATTAGGGTTCGGCTATCTGTAATTTGCACTTTGAGAAACTGCAAACTGCGAACCAACCTCTGTTTTGCAGGATAGAAGATCTATGAACAACCCTTCTACTGATTCTTGAATGTCTTTTATCAGTAATTTAATTTCATATCATGTTCTTGAATTAAAGATCAAACCCTAGACCCATTCGAACCAGATTAGACCAAACTGGTTGGACCGAATCTATGGTTCGATGGGGGCTGTTCTCAGCCCTTTTTTTTCACTCTTGGGTCCAGGAGTTGATAGTTAATTGCAAGATGCAGTTCAGACCACACCCGTAAAACCCAGTTTTAATGTGTTAAAACTGTTTTGGCCCATTGACTACATAAAAGCTATATGGGCCGAACTGCTCTTTGTAGTTCAGCCCATATACCTAGATAATATTAATCAGTAATATTATGGATAATTTTGGGATTTAATTATGGGTTTTACAGATATTAATTAATTGGATCAATTATGTTTTTCATGCATGTGACGTATGGATGTGTGATGTGCAATATTCATGGGCCATAAGTACTTGGCCCATGCTGACACGATAGTGACTCTTACGCACACCATGGTTGAATGCACATCATTGCCATGGTGTCCTTAGGATCATTGGATGATCTCCCTTCATGGTGGGCCCCACACTAGCTTCCTCCCCAAGAGGAATCGTGCGGATCCTAGGGCCCATTTAAATCTGGTTTTATGAAAACCAGTGAGAGCCACTTTGGTTTGACCTAAATTAAACTAGGGCGTAATATTTCGTTCCCTCCGCTGAAATATGAGTGCATGTGATAGGGAGATTCATATGATGAACTCTCTAAAGGCCTTCCATCATTAGCATGAAGATAGGTCATTCAGTAATAAGGAAACACACCATAAAATTGGGTTATCCATTTGCTGTTGGATCTGTTGGAATGTTTCATAAGATGATGGGGGCGTCATAGACCGATGTGGGAGGGGCTTCACCAGAAAATGGGAACTCTCTCACGGTACCTTGGCGTAACCTGAATATGATGGGTGAGCACTCATTGGACAGAAAGGTTTAACCTAAAATGACAATGAACCTTGTCTGACAGAGGCCAAAGGGAAAGCTCATAAGATGAGTGGATATGATCATTCACAGAAAGGTGATGGGGTAATGCAGCTGAAACAGTTGGCTCCATGCACCCTATGTGTGAGATAGGAGGGAAATCTCGGAGATGAATAAATGGAAATGGAACATAGATTAAAAGCCATATCTATGTAGATAATATGAATCAAATAAGGTTGTTGACTAATATTTTCTTTTTATCAGAAATGTCAAACGAACAATTGGCAAAATTGTTGGATGACAATAAACTTAAGAGCCCAAACTACGCTGACTAGTACCGTAACCTTATGCTGGTCCTAACATATGAAAAGTTGGACAAAGTAGCTAAAAACCCTGCCCTGGAACGTTCGGAGATATGGCTTCTGAGGCCCATAGGAGGGACACCCCGGAATGGGAAGAGAAAAATTCCCTTCCTCGCTGCTACATCATAGCATCCTTAGACAATCCGATACAACGATAGTTCGATCAGATCGAATTGTCCAATGATATCCTAGACAGTCTGAGGATGATGTATGAAGAGAAGAATCGTTCTACTCGACAGAAGGTATTGAAACAGTTCATGACCGCGCAAATGTCCAAGAACCAACAAGTTCATGACCATTGTCTTAAGATGATGGGATACATCAATGAACTTGGATCCAAACTTGATCATGCCACTAAGGTTGAAGCCATCCTAAATTCTTTGCCTCCTTCCTTCAATCAGTTCATCATGAACTATAACATGAATAAGCTAAATGTTAGCATTCAGGAACTCAGCAATATGTTGTAGAGGGTCGAGGAACTGATCAAGAAGGATGAGCCCATTGCCATGCTTGTTGAAGCAGGTAAATCGAGCAAGAAGAAGAGGAAGGCAAAGAAAAAGCCTTAGAAGAAAGCTTCTAATTCCAAAAGGCAGAGGAAAGACAAAGCATCAGATGCTTGTCACTTCTGCAAACAGGCCGACCACTGGAAGAGAACTGTCCTCAGTACCTGGAGTCCAAGAAACAAGGTATTTTCGAATCCTTTGTCATAGAAACCAATTTGTTGGTAACTTCTGCTTCCTGGTGTATTGACTCCGGGGCTTCAACACATGCATGTAACACAATGCAGGGGTTCAGGACAAGCAGAAGATTGAGTGACGGAGAGGTGACTCTTTACTTGGGGACTTCTACAACTGTTGCAGCTACAGCCATAGGAACTTTAGAGTTAATTTTTAGAGAAGGAATCATTGTACTAAAAGATTGTCTTTATGTATAGAATTTGAGAAGAAATTTGATTTCTGTTTCAAAACTATGTGCGGATGGATATTCTGTTCCCTTTAGTAATAAGATTACTATCAAAAGAAATAACAAATTCCTCGCATACAGAGAACTAGAGAATGATCTCTATGTTCTCCATCCTTCTCTGGAAACTAACATAATCGAAACTACGTCGGATGATATCCCCAAGAAAAGAACCCGTGATACAGTCAATCCCACATGCCTGTAGCATTACCGACTTGGCCACATTAACATAGATCATATCATAAGGTTGGTAAAGGATGATCGTTTGGATTTCTAACTATAGAAGATCTTCCAACCTATGAACCTTGCCTTCAGGGAAAGATGACAAAACGACCATTTAACGGTAAGCCTGAAAGATGTGCTGGCACGCTTGACCTTATACATACCGATGTATATGGCCCCATGAGTGTTAGGACATGTAACCAACACGTTTATTTTATAACGTTTACCGATAATTACTCTGTTAGACAATTTTGTATGCCCTTAGCTTCAATCCGATTTGATGTACTTTTGTTATTTAGTGGAAATAAATAAAGTACATGTTTGATTCATGTTGTTTGGTTTAATTCTGTGTAAGACCTTAAAACTGGACACTTATAAAGACTCGTGTTAGTTTTAAATATTCACAGCCATTGGATAAGTCTGGGGAGCCCATGACTTATGCGGAAGCTATGTTAGACATAGACTCCCAGAAGTGGGTGGAGGCCATGAGAGCTGAGATGGACTCAATGGAGACTAATGAAGTCTGGACTCTAGTAGATCCGCCCTCC
>NW_010729492.1:105600-123643 GCF_000365185.1 Nelumbo nucifera | reverse complement strand
CTCACCCTAGCAGCTGAGACAAGCCACCCCAACCAACTTGGCGGCACATCAGTGTCAGTCTTGGTAGGATAAATCTCCCCATATCTATCCAACGGCTGTAAAGATTCTAAACTAACACGAGTCTCATAAGTGTCCAGTTTAAGGATATTACATAGAAACACACCATAATAACATGAATCAAATATGTACTATATTCATTTACATTAAATGTCATAATGTACATCATTCTGATTGGAGCTAAGGGCATATACTATCTAACAGGGTCTGTTTGTACTTTTCTATTGATTTTAATATATAGAATCTTGTGAACTTGTGCGATTTGCAGGAAGCTGGCCTTGTAAGGCTAAACAGCTATAATTTTTTCCTTGGTATATTGACTTATGCTTGTCAGTGAAGATTTTATCAACCTGTGCCCGTTTCTCATGTTATCACCATATAGTTTGTAGCATAAAAATAAAGAAGAGAGAGAAAGAGAGAGAGAGAGAGAGAGAGAGAGAGAGAGAGAGAGAGAGAGTGAGTGAGTGAGTGAGAGAGGTAAAATCAGGAATTTAGCACAAATAATGGAATGAGATTAAGACAAGAAAATGAAAATAAATTAATGAACAAAAATAAACATAAAATAAGGGTAAAATGCAAAAACCTCCCTTCAAGTTTCTGGCAATAATAAAATATCCCCTTTAGTTTCATTTTGATAAATACCTCCCTAAACTTTTCAAAATTCAACAAAACCTCCCTTTCATCACTAACCCAGACGGAAAACGTTAAGGCTAATGTATCAAAATTTCTAAATACCCATTCTGCCCTTGTGTAAATTATTTTACATACAATTTTACTAAACTTCCTTTGATCTCAATCACCCATCCCTAAACTCCAGCGACTCAGCTTAAACGTTATGTCAGTGATATCTCTCTGGTTGTTTCAGCTTGCTAAGAAAATATCCAGGGTTGGAAAAGGAAGGAAAAAGCAATGGCTGATTCCGAATTGGAAGTTAACAGACGAAGAAGAATGCAGGAGTTAATGGCATAACATGGCATTGAAAATTAACAGAACTCGAAGCAGTAGAGAAGAAGCCAAAAGAGAAACAGATGAAAGGAGGCAAGATGCTTAGTCAAATCTTGTCATCTGAAACATGAGAAAGACTTGCTCGATTTTCTTTGGTTGAGCCTGAGAAAGCACGTGGAGTTGAGGATGTTCTACTGAGAGTTGCTCAAATGGGTCAAATAGTTGAGAAGGCGTCTGGAGAAAGGCTTATATCATTACTGGAACAGATTAACAATCAAACAACAAAGCAAACCAAAGTGATGATTCAGAGGCATCAGAGTGTTCTAGACTCTGGAGGACGATGATTAAGACGCATTTGGTGTTTGATGATAGAAAATGAGAAAACTCTTAAAATAGTTGTATAATTTTGGGTCATTTGACCAGCATTATTAAGCGGGTCTCACATTTCAAGATACCTTTTGCTAGTGTCTTTGTTAGAAATTAAGTATCTTCTGTTCTATCGTTTGTGTGCATTAAAACGTATGAAAATGTAAAAGCTCTGCCTTTGATTTGTATTGCACCGGCAATGACATATTTTGACCTAATAGTCTCTGTTGTATCTTGCATACCAAAATAATAGTAAACCACAAATTTCATTAAAAGAAAAATAGAGACAGCAACAAAAAAACGAACACAAAAAAAAAAGGAACAGTAAAACCAACAATTGAAACCATAATGACCAAAAACTAGGAAGCTAGCAGATCCATACGTATGTTACATGTTCCATGAAAAACTTTAATATTGTCTATAAAACCCTAATCCCTTTTTCTTCGTTTAGCAGAGAATGAAGGAAAAATCAGAACTCCAAATAGAGATATACACTCTACATATCTCATGAAACATGGGATGAAGAAAATAGAAAAGTTTATTGTCAATGGGCACAAATCTATCACTCCATGAATGCCGATCTTTCACAGATGAAGACATTGCTATAGAAAACTATCAAGGGATTAGTGAAGCATATGGAATCTTGACTGATGAGTATTGAAAAACGAAAACAAAGAAAAACGTTGCAAACCAAACCAGCTCTAACCTGGTGCCGATGCATTAATAAACGATTGCAGACCAAATAAGCGTGGATGTCATTTGCAAGAAATTTTTTCAGGTTCCCATCGTTTCTTATTCACTTGAGTACTCTGCTTTTTTCAAAACACTTGCAACCCATTATGAACTGGATTCGATAATGACTCCCTTTTTAAGTCAAATTTATAAAAGGTCAACTTTATTTTCTAATGATGGTATTGAGAAAAAAAAAATCATGAAGAAAGACAATGGAAACTTCACAAATTAGGAAGCATGTTACAAAGTAATTAACGTCTACTAATTTTGCTTTTAAACTTATCTCAACTTGAAGATTTCTAAATCTTTACCTCAATCAATTGGATAGAGTATACACTATAATGTCATCAAAACAACAAGATTTGCCGGTTTGTTGCTTCAGTTCTCATTTGCAGAATAAGAAACACTGAACATTGACTTAGAGAAAGCAAGCTTACCATGGAGGAGCTATGCTAGCACTTCGGTATAAACAATTCAACACCAGAAATTTTTCCCCTGCAATCGTTCTTTAATGGCATCTGCTCCATGGAAGGGCTTGTTCTGAACAGTTTTCTCTATAATTTTTACCGTCTGTCGAACTGGGCGATCAAAGTATCTATTTTTATTCTTTCTTTTAAATTTTTAGTTTGAAAAAATTGAGATATTAAGAAAATACAAATGTTCCCGTTAAATGACTCGCACATATGACCTGTGATACCATGCAAAGTCTGACGTGTTTCATTGTAATTCGGAGTGCACCACAACACACACATAACCAAGTGCAGGAAATCCGGACTGTATATGAGCCCTCTGCTTTGCGCACATTAGAAGCTTTGAAATTGCCGTTCTCTCCGACAAAAAGAGCCACCACCTTTGAAATTTCGTCAGAAACCAACTTTGCCACAACTTTTGCCCTCAAACGTGAATCATCACCGTTGCTACTACATCACCGTTGCTACTAGTTATCCAATGGATTATCCTCACTACAGCTAAAATGCTTATGTATAGCTCCCTAAGTATGCTAGAATAGACTTGTTCATGGGCTGGGTAGTCCGATGGCCCGCCCCGCATTCCGATCGGGCTTGGTCATGTAATTTAGGCTCGCAGGCCTGACCTCGAGCCTAACATAGTAAGCCCGACTATGTTTCGGGCCGGGTTTAGGATTTATCAAAAAAGTCCGGCTCGAGTCCGGCCTGACCCGACTCAGTATTATATATTTTATAAAATATATAATATTTATTTTATATATGATATAAAATATATAAATAATATAATATTTATTAAAATATATATTTATAATTTAATATATACATTTTTATTCTTTTATTGAATTTTTGAAAAATTCAGCGGCGGTATTTGTTAAAATCAAATAAAGGGAGGATTTTCTTCTTGTCAAAAACTTGGGGGAAGTTTTTATATTTTACTTATAAAAATAATGGCCAATATGCCGTGAGGAGTAAAAGTGTTGTCCAATACGCGGTGGTAACGCCTTAAAAAAAAATACGCGGTGGTTACGAGGTGAAACAGTTGAAGGAAAGGGCCGCAAGGCCCGCAACGCAAGGGGAACAAGTGAAAGGCATCGACGGCCGGAGAGGTTTCCGGATTTGAATGGGTGTCCTTTGTCCTTCCCCTGACCTTGTTTTTACAAAGGGGGATGATGAAATAGAGGAAATTAAAATAGAGCAAACAAACCTCCTCCATCCTCAAGAGGTGCATCAATAAATATCAAACTGATGACCTCTCGCTAAATCCTTTGGAAGAAAACTTGCTCGTTGAAGGCTTTTTTTTATAGGCCTTAACTGAAGGTTGATTAGGAGTCCCTTGTCCTCACCTTTAGCAATGACCTCAATTGATGTGCTATGAGATATCTTCACGCAAGGGAGGGAGCAAAGAGAAAGAGAGAGAAAAGATGGCCTCGATGAAGTTGCTAGTTCTTCTATGTTGCATCTCGGCAATGGTGGTGGTTCGAGCTGAAGATCCTTACCTTTTCTTCACTTGGAACGTGACCTATGGCACCATCTCTCCTTTGGGCGTCCCGCAACAAGGCATTCTCATCAACGGACAGTTCCCCGGTCCCAATATTAACTCTACCACCAACAACAATGTGGTCGTCAATGTCTTCAATAATCTCGATGAGCCATTCCTCTTAACATGGTATGTCTGTAACTCTGTATAACAAAATAGATGCTTCGTTAATTGAAAACGGAAGAGAAAAAAAAAGATGAAGAAGAAAGAAAAGGAGAAGACACGCGACGATGATTTCACTGTTAAAGACGAGAATTTTGATTGATGATGATATAACAGGAGCGGCATTCAACATAGGAAAAACTCGTGGCAAGATGGAATGCCTGGGACCAATTGCCCCATCGAACCAGGAACAAACTTCACGTACCATTTCCAGGTGAAGGATCAGATCGGGAGCTTCTTCTACTTCCCGACCATAGGCATGCACAGAGCAGCTGGTGGCTTCGGCGGCCTCCGTGTGAATAGTCGTCYGCTTATCCCGGTCCCTTTTGCCGACCCAGAAGATGACTACACCGTCCTYATCGGCGACTGGTACTCCAAGGGCCACAGTAGCCTCAAGAAATTGTTAGACACCGGCCGATCTCTCGGCAAGCCTGACGGAGTCCTCATTAATGGCAAGTCTGGCAAGGTTGAAGGGCACAAGGATGAGCCCCTCTTCACCATGAAGCCCCACAAGASCTACAGGTACAGRGTCTGCAATGTTGGGTTRAAGRCTTCTCTCAACTTTAGGATCCAAGGCCACTCCCTGAAGCTGGTGGAGATGGAGGGATCCCACACGGTTCAGAACGTATACGATTCCCTCGACGTKCAYGTRGGGCAGTGCTACTCYGTKCTGGTAACAGCCAACCAGRCGCCCAAAGATTACTACATGGTGGCATCYACCCGGTTTACCAAGTACATGATTAGTGCCACGCGCATCATCCGTTACACCAACGGCAAAGGCCCCGCTTCTCCTGTCCTCCCTGAGGCACCTGTTGGCTGGGCCTGGTCCCTCAACCAATTCCGCTCCTTCCGCTGGAACTTAACGGCTAGCGCCGCCCGCCCCAATCCTCAAGGCTCTTACCACTATGGCGCCATCAACATCACCCGCACCATCAAGCTTGTCAACACTGCTGGCACCGTAGATGGGAAGCTCCGCTACGCCATTAATGGCATGTCCCACGTCGACAAGGATACTCCACTAAAGCTCGCCGAATACTTCGGAGTTGCAGACAAGGTTTTCAAGTACGACAGCATCCCAGATGAACCTAAAGGCAAAGGAAGTGAAAAGATTGTCATGGGACCTAACGTCCTCAATGCTACATTCCGTAATTTTGTGGAAATCATATTGGAGAACCACGAGAAGAGTATTCAGTCATGGCACTTGGATGGATACTCTTTCTTTGCTGTCGGGTGTGTAAAAGAGACTTTCCCATATACATATTTATTTTCTGACGTTTTAGTTTTAACAAATTAATTTGTTCTCTTGGCAGAATTGAACCAGGGAAGTGGACACCAGAACGCAGAAAGAACTACAACCTTCTTGACGCTGTGAGCCGGCACACAGTCCAAGTTTTCCCAAACTCGTGGGCGGCCATCTTGCTCACCTTTGACAATGCCGGAATGTGGAACCTGAGGTCAGAGATTTGGGATAGATTCTACCTAGGACAGCAGCTCTATGTCAGCGTCCTTTCTCCAGCACGCTCTCTCAGGGACGAATACAACATCCCCGATGGCACAAAGCTTTGCGGCATAGTGAAGGGCCTTCCCAAGCCCCCACCATATACCATCTAGATATACCTCCGACGATTGTCTTCACACGAGGTAAGAGACATACAAAGAACGAGGAAACATAAAGCAGAAACAACTAACAATGGAGTTGTTAAGAAGGGGAATAAATCACCTCCATGGGAAAGAGGAAATAATCATCTCCCTTCTTAATTTAGAATAAAGGGAGGTGATTAATGTATTAACGAGTAATTTCATGTTTTACCAAAACAAGGAGGTGATTTATCTTTTTCTACCCATTTATTTCACTTGATTTCCCTTTATTTTATTTTTTATTCTATACTTATGTACAACAAACTTTTATATACCGATGTCGGATTAATTATTGGGTTTATTTCTTTAAACCCAACTACATATAATCCATAATAATAATCGAACATCTCTCTCACTTGTTTTCTCTGACAAGGCAATGGAAATATATTCTTAAGCGATCATGAATTAATTAGGGCATGTTGATGATGATAGAGGTTCATGGTCATTAGTATTCACTAACATTTTTATATGTGTGCGTGTCTCAAAAGAGCATGAAATATTTCCCATGTGTGGCTGCGTCATCGTGGCTAGGAGATCCGAATTCAATTCAAAACCGTGTGTCTAGATGTATTGATGTGGGTCCCATTTTAATTGTTGGGGTAACGCTGGGCTAAAACCATGAAATCACAGCCTATGTAATATTGATATGGCCACATTTTAATTCATTTCAGTCAATTCAAGATGGAGCCATATTAATACATCAAGAGCCAGATTCACAGTTTAGGGTTTATAGGAGATATTCCTAATGCACAGCTAAAAAGAGGGCTGTGAGAATAATATGAGCACAATTTTGTGAGTATTAAATCCAATTTTTTATCTGTTCCCTAGGATAGGATAGACAATTTTTTTGTACCCACCAATAGAATAGTGCCATGTAGTCCTTTATTTTTGAAACTCAAATTGAGCGGACAGAATTAATGACAATTTGGACTCCAAAAAAAAAATTAATTTTATGGTTAACCTCGTAAAAGTCCATTGGTTTAAAATTTTTTGGACTGCTGAAGATTTTTGAAGTGAACATCAATAAAATTGATGTATCATTTACATCGATTTAAGATGAAAAAGTCAAACAAAAAAAATAGTTTGCATCGATTTTCGATGTAAAATTACATATCAAACAAACAGCTGAAAAAATGGACCAGCTATGAAGTTTTATACCGGTCCACTTTTATATGGGAAACAAATGCGTATAAATGCAAACTGACAATAGAATTTTACATCGATTCATATTTACACTTCAATCAAATGCAGCCTAAAAAATTCAACCCATTTCTCACAATACAGTTGCGATTCACGTTCCTATATCACTAATGTAAGTATTTAAACTATTCATCCCATTAGAAACCATTTTTACTTGCCTACTTTTACTTTCAAACAAGAATTCATAACCGATATATTCATTCATATAATCATTCTTACATTCAATCATCTCTTTTTACCAATCAATCTCATTATCACAGTGTCTTATATATGTTCACATTTCACATAAAATTCACACATGTATTCTAACTTATACCAAAATCAATACATCAAACTACCAAAACATTGCATCGTCATCAAAACAAATATTTAAAAGCCATGATTAACATATAAACAATCATATGAAACAATGATATCGCACACGAAACTAGCTAGAGATGATCACTTATCTTTGAAGTTGATTGCCAATATATTTCTTAGAACTTATAAGCATACTATCACCTTGCCTTGGGAGCCCCTCCTTACTTTACTATGGAGACAATTATTTATTTATCACTGCTGTCATCCTTATGATGCCCATACGGTGAACCAAGACTCCTGCCCTTGAGTGGCCATTGTCACCAAGATATGATGAGCATTTAGAGTTGTACATTGGGGAATGACTCCATGTTTTCCTTCTTGAAAATTTCCTACAAGCCTACAAGAACAAATTAAGTACCCATGACGGGTAGTCCTTGAAACCTTTGGAATCCAAACAATTCTATCATCATGGATATTTCTTCTATATACTTGCAACTGCAAGAGATATGCCCATTTCTACCATACAATGACGGTCTAAGAGATGATGCCTTTTCATGACAATTGGGGGCTTCATGAAATGATTATTCAAGTCAATGTTTTTGAAGTGTCATTGACGCAGATGACTGGACCGTTCACCCCAGGAACCATCTAGTTCCATTTTACCCCAAACGCAGTCTCTGGCCAAAAACCATTGAATTGTTAATGAATCGTTGGCCCAAGTGGTTAAACCATTGACCTATTCAATGGTTTTTAGCCATTTTTATTTTAATTGTTTTTTTTTGTCAGAATAAGCCATCCGTTCAAATTGGACTGTCGAACTGTCAATGCAGAAACCGGTGGCTAGAACGGTTCTAATTCTAGGTCGTTTTTTAAAACATTGATTCAAATACTCTTGCCTTTATGACTTCTTGTATTTTGATCTAACTTTAACAAAAATAAATTTTTGGGAGAATGACCAATCAGCCCAGATCAGAATTTTATAGCCCCAAAGTACAAGGAGAATGCACCTTGACCGTGAATTCAGAATTCTGCATCGTGTGTATCTTTACTTCTATGTAAATTTTTTTGCTTTTCAAGCTTCTTTTCAAAACTTTTCATTCCTTCCATAAATTAATAAATGATGTTTTACAAATTAACCACTTTCTTCTTCAAGGTACCTTTTTTTTGGTAATTAAAGAGAGCTTCTGATTCATGCCATTAAAAAGGGAAACACGGGAGGAGGAGTCAATTTCCAACTCCTGCAAAACGTGATTGGCCAAACAGTCTGCCAAGGAATTACATGATCTCTGCACATGTTGAAAAGCAAGGGCAGAGCCTGGGGTGGCAGAGAGGAGACATGGCCCCCCATGCCTTGAAAATCCTCATAGTAGCTATTTAAATTTCATATATATTTTTCCCCTCTTATGGATATGTTTCTTATCTTTTAGCCCCCTATCTATGTTTATTACGCTTTGACCCCCTCAGTAAAAAATCCTAGCTCCTAGCTCCGCACCTGTTGAAAACGAAAGGCCTTAAAGGAAGCTACAAAAACTTTAATATCTTGCCAGAAAGCATTTAATGGAGAAAAGAAAGCCAAAGCAATTGAATCGATAGCAGCACGGATATCATTCACCACTTTCAAAGAGTCTGATTCAAAAATCACCTTCACTATCCCAAAGACTGAAGCTATCATGCAACTTAAACGTAAAGCCATAGCTTCCGCCATTTTCACTGAGGCACAGAAACACTTGGAGACTCTTCCAGTCAAGATGCAACCCTCTGAATCTCTTATTGTAAAAGCAAAACCAGAGTAGCTTCTACGAGGTAAAAAACATGCATCCACGTTTATCTTTATCCATCCTAGGGGAGGAAGGGTCCAAGTTTGTCACTACTCTATAGTTAGACCTAAAGATGTAAGAACTGATCGGCTAGGGGCATTCGATTGTAGAAGCTCCAACTTTTCGAAACTACCTGATTCGAGGTGGTGACTGATCCATTGAAAACCAACCCATTACGAGCCTTCCAAATTTCCCAACAGAAAATCGAGAAAGCCCGAATCCAATCCGGGCCATTTGGCATTCCATGTTGTTGGAGCAATAGCTCAACAAACCAATTTGCAAAAGAGTCACGGTCTATTTCCTCTGTTTGGACCACTAGGTTGCTAGCACAATAGACAGCCCTAGTAAAATTACATTTGAGCAGAATATGGACTACCGACTCCTCCTCTCCATATCGAGGAAACATAGCTAACCCTAAGTCCTTTCTTAGTCAATATCTGATGGACTGCTAGAGCATTAGAGATAGCTCGCCACATGAAATTTTTTATTTTTGGGGGTGATTTAGTAGTCCAAACCTTCTTCTAGGTTGTAGCTGGCATCTGAGGATACTTGTTATTCAGTATGAGAGTGCATTTAAGAGAACAATTTTGCAATGAAATATCCACTTTTGATAGAGTATTCCCCATCCATAGAGAAGTTCCAAATCAATATATTCTTGGACTCATGAAATCCAAGGGCAATCTTCTTTATAGCAATAACTTCTTTAAGAGAGGTACAATTTTGCAATGAAATACCCACTGCCCGACAAAAGAGGACCTCTCCCTCGACTGCAAGGTATAGTGTTGCATTCTCTACTCACATGGATCTCACGAATTAAAACTATTTGCAAACATTTTGAAACCATAACATATATATATATATATATATATATATATGTATGTATGTATGTATGTATATCTTTTTATAAATATATTTTGCAAAAACAAATTTCAACGGTTGAAATCAACTACTAACAATTTAGGTTTCCATCAGAGAGAGTGCATCCCCGATCATTCACTTTGTCCGACAAAGGGGCTGATTCTATCACTATGATCACCCACTCAGATGAATTCTCATACTGTCTCAACATACCCAGGTTTTGACCCCCTCTAAGGATCTCACTGATTTGCATATCAAATACAGCCTAATCCAACACCTAGTGCAGTATTATAATCGAGTCTAGGGGTCAGGTGTAACATTCTAGTTTTGCCCATCTATCTCCAAGGTCCACGAAAATA
The DNA here is from genome assembly GCF_000365185.1 of Nelumbo nucifera. Next base: position 113,205 of record NW_010729492.1, on the reverse strand, counting down.
CTAGAATTTTGGTCCAGTTCAGGATTTCAAGAAAACCCACACTGCATGTACCTCAGGTCTCACCTTGGCAGTTGAGACAATCCACCCCAACCAACTTGGCAGCACATCAGTGTCAGCCCTTGGCAGGATAAATCTCCCCAAATCTATCCAATGACTATGAAGATTCTAAACTAACACGAATCTCATAAATGTCCTATTTAAGGGTATTACATAGAAACACACCATAATGACATGAATCAATTGTGTACTTTATTCATTTACAATAAATGTCGAAAGGTACATCAATCTGATTGGAGCTAAGGGCATAACTATCTAACAACTCCCACTTGCACTTAGGTACAATCGGATACAAGCCAGAGTCTCATACTTTCCACGTGTTTTTCAAATACTTTTTGTGTCAATGGCTTAGTCAATGGGTATGCTACATTTTCTGTTGATGCTACCTTTTAAACATCAATATCCCGTAGATCCAATGTTGTCACACAACAATGGAATGGGTGATGTGCTAAATTCCAAATTCTATAATGAACACTTTCATTATTTAGGCAGCCTCACTTACGGCAAGGTTTTTGGCTTGGGTTGTGAACTGTTATTCTTACTACTTAGGACCCCATCGTGAAGATGTAACCAGATGTAATCATTCTACCATCTGGATCTGATTGGCATTCGGTATCAGTATACCCTTAGATCTGTAGTGAACTACCATCGAATACCAGACAAAACTCTTTTGTCCTTCGAAGGTATTTTAGTTTGTTTTTCACAGCGGTCCAATGCTCCTGCCTTGGGTTATATTGGTATCTACTTGCCACACTCACTGTGAGAAATGTTAGGACAAGTGCACAGCATGGCATACATGATGCTCCCTATGGCTGAGGCATAGGAAATCTCTTTCATGCCCTCAATCTCTTCGGGAGTCTTGGGAGGCATACCCTTGGAGAGAGTGACTCCATGCTTTAAAGGAACATTTCCTTTCTTGGAGTTCTCTATGATGTATCTCTTGACTATTTTGTCATGTAAGCAGACTGAGATAATCCAATTATCCTTTTCGATCTATCTCTATAGAGTCGAAGAACCAGTATGTAGGAGGCTTCTCTAAGATCTTTCATGGAGAATTGTTGTGAAAGCCACATTTTCACCGTAGTTAACATTCCTACATCATTCACAATGAGTAGAATGTCATCTACATACAGAACTAATAAGTAATCTCATCCCCACTAGTCTTCCTATAAACACAGGGCTCATCTGGATTTTGCTCAAAGTCAAACTATTTAACGATCGAATTAAACCGGATGTTCCAACTCCTAGATGTTTGCTTAAGTCCATATATGGATCGGTTGAGTTTACATACCATGTGTTCCTGACATGTAGCTATGAAACCTTGCGGTTGCTGCATATAGATATCTTTAGTAAGATCTCCATTCATGAATGTGGTTTTGACACCCATTTGCCAAATCTCGTAGTCATGGTAAGCTGCTACAGCTAGCAGGATCCTAATGGATTTAAGCATGGCCACAGGCAAAAAGGTTTCATTATAATCGATTCCCACTTTCTGAGTGTACCATTTCGCCACTAGACGAGCCTTGTAGGTCTCAACTTTACCATCATGGCTTTTCTTCCTCTTATAGATCCATTTGCAACCAATTTCCTTTACCCCCGGGGGCAGATCTACTAGAGTCCAGATTCCATTGGTCTCCATTGAGTCTCTCTCAGCTATCATGGCTTCTACCCCCTTTAAGGAATCTATGTCTAACATAGCTTTCGTATAAGTCACGGGATCCTCCTCACTGGTCGTGGCTTCCACCAAGTAATTTTCTTAGTCATAGCCCAAATGAACTGGAGGCCTGGAATCACATACCTGAAATCCATAATTGATCCTATCATTTAAATAACTGTAAAGTCCATATGTAAAGCCCATTTAAAGCCTATAACATTATCAAATAATATTATCTAGGTATATAGGCTGAACTGCAAATAGCAGTTCGACCCATATAGCATTTATGTTGAATTGGGGTAAAGCAGTTTTAACAAATTAAAATTGGGTTTTACAGATGTGGACCAAATTGCATCTTGCAATTAACCATCAATCCCCCAGCCCATATAGAAAATTTTAGGGTTGAGAACAACCCCCTATTGAATCATAGATTTGGTCCAACCAGTTTGGTCCAACCTGGTTTGAATGGGTTTGATGTTTGATGTTTAATTCAAGATTCAATTCAAGAAGATGATCTGAAATAAAACAGCTGATACAAGACAATCAAGAATCAGTAAGAGGGTTGTTCATATGACTGCTACCCTGCAAAACAAAGGTCAGTTCGCAGTATGCAATTTCCAAAACTACAAATCATAGATTGCTAAGCCCGAATCTGTGGAATTTTCTCCCTTGCGCTTTCTGCTTAATCTTCAAATGAAATAAAATAGAAAACCTAATTTTCTATTAATATTACATCAGATTTTAATTCCTATACATTCTGTCTAAAATTAAAGAATAATAAAATTAATTACAGACCAAGAATGAATAGAACAAATCAGCAGATGTGTAGAGTTTCTTGTGAAAATTAAAGAATTTGATCTCTACCATACGAACAACCCAAAATCCAAGAAAAATATATAGAATAGTTCTAAATATTAATCAGTTTAATAAAGATTTAATTTCAGATCATTCACCAAAAAAATGGAACCAATTTCCTAGAAAAACGATAACTACGCAAATCGGGTAGAACGCCTTCTACCCATTTGCACAAATCCAAATCTGGTTTAATTCGGTTCAAGATTTGAACCTGGCTCTGATACCACTGAAAGGGATGAGAGATCCATCATATGGATGGTTGAACCCTACAGGAAGGTTGGGCGCAATTTCAAAAATTTCTCTCTCCCCCATCTGGGAATCGCATTCCCTATTTTAGAAAACTGCATTTTCAAGGATCAATCTTGGACCAAACCATACTAGTTCAAAATCCAAAAGGGAGGAAAGAGATATACCTGATACGGAGTAACAGTAACTCCCAACGAAGGTGTTCACACCCAAAGAGAAAACAAAAAACTGTTCCCACTGAAAATGACATAGTGTGAGGTGAAGCAAAGTCAACAAGATGGTTTTTCATCAAGAACCAAATTCTTTAGCAAGAATGTAGTAGAGGATTGGTGAACACAACTTCAGATTGCTTCTTCTAGCAAGAAGCAATATCAAGAATGATTCTTCATCACACCCACCGGTGGAGATCAAACTAGGCAGGGGCGGCAAGAGTAGGGGAGAAAAGAGCAGAGGACAAAAGTAGTCAAACTGTGAAGTCTTCTCTCTGTATTCAGCGAACTGTGAATTTCTGGAGGTCCTCCCTACTCTCCTATTTATAGCCTTAAAGAGATAATCTCCTAATCCTATTAGGAGTTTCCTAATCCAAACCTTTTATTTGGATCTGGACTCTCTTTAACAGATAAGGATAATACCTTATCTTATCTACAGATAAAGATTAACCTTCCTAATCAAATTAGGAGTTCCTTTTATCCAAATCTTTATTTGGATATGGACTCTTTCTAAGTGATAAGGATAATCCCTTATCTTATCTACTGATCAAAATCCTAGATCCACTCCTATTTAATTAATCTTATTAACCTAGTTCGAATTGGGCTTTAGGCCCATTAAGTTTGTGTGCTCAATTAACCTCTTAACCTGCTGCCTAGTTGGCTCTCCTTGTATGGCATGGGACCCAAACATTGATCTACACATTAGCCAGATGGGTTCAACCCACCCTTTGTTACAAGGCCTAGCCGAATTCACTGTAGGAGACAGTGAACCCCTAAGTCCATCACCATGGGCTCTTAATGAGCCCAACATTTACACTAAATGGTCTTTGGGTCCAGCCACCTTATGAAAACCCAAGGACTGTGGGCAGATGCAAGATTAGCCCATCAGGTATTACCCTCAATGGTCTTACACTTTACCTCTCAACCCATAATAATCAAACACTGCCCGACAAGAGAGGACCTCTCCCTTGGCTACAAGGTACAGTGTTGCACTCTCTACTCATATGGATCCCTAGAATTAAAATCAATTGCAAACATTTTGAAACCATAATATATATATATATATATGTATGTATGTATATCTTTATATAAATATATTTTGCAAAAACAAATTTCAACAGTTGAAATTAACTACCGACAATTTGGATTTCCATCAGAGAGAGTGCATCCCCGATCATTCACTTTGTCCGACAAAGGGGCTGATCCTGTCACTATGATCACCCACTCAGATGAATTCTCAAACTGTCTAGGTTTTGACCCCCTCTAAGGATCTCACTGATTGGCATATTAAAGACAACCCAATCCAACACCTAGTGCAGTATCATAATTGAGTCTATGGGTCAGGTGTAACATTCCAGTTTTGCCCATCTATCTCCAAGGTCCACGACAATACTAGAATTTTGGTCTGGTTTAAGGTTTCAAGAAAACCCATATTGCATGTACCTCCAGTCTCACCTTGGCAGCCGAGACAAGCCACACCAACCAACTTGGCAGCACATCAGTGTCAGCCTTGGCAGGATAAATCTCACCAAATCTATCCAACGGCTGTGAAGATTCTAAACTAGCACGAATCTCATAAGTGTCCAATTTAAGGGTATTACACAGAAATACACCACAATGACGTGAATCAATTGTGTACTTTATTTATTTACAATAAATGTCAAAGGTACATCAATCTGATTGGAGCTAAGGGCATAACTGTCTAACAACTCCCACTTGCACTTAGGTATAATCGGGTTCAAGCCAGAGTCCCATACTTTCCACGTGTTTTTAAACACTTTCTGTGTCAGTGGCTTAGTTAGTGTCTATCAGGTATAACCCTTAAAGGTCTTACACTTGACCTCTCAACTCTTAATGATCAAACATTGCCCGACAATTTGAAACCATAATATATAAGTATACCTCTATATAAATATATTTTGAAAAACCAAATTTCAAACACATTTGAAATTCACTACCGACAGTTTAGGTTTCTATCAGAGAGAGTGCATTTCCCTGATCATTCGCTTTGTCCGACAAATGGGCTGATCCTGTCACTATGATCACCCCCTCCGGTAAATTCTCAAACTGCCCTAACATACCCATGTTTTGACCCACTTTAAGGATCTCACTGATTGGCACATCAAAGACAGTCCAATCTGACACCTAGTCCAGTACCATAATCAAGTCTAAGGGTCAGGTGTAACATTTCAGATTTGCCCATCTATCTCCAAGGTCCAGGGCAACACTGAAATTTGGTCCGGTTCAAGGTTTCAAGAAAACCCATATTGCATGTACCTCAAGTCTCACCCTGGCAGTTGAGACAAGCCACCTTACCAACTTGGAGGTACATCAGTGTCAGCTTTGGTAGGATAAATCTCCCTAAATCTATCCAACGGCAATGAAGATTCTAAACTAACACGAGTCTCAAAAGTGTCCAGTTTAAGGGTATTGCATAAAAACACACCAAATCACATGAATCAATTATTCCATTTTATTCATTTACAATAAATGTTATCAAGTACATCAATCCGATTGGAGCTAAGGGCACACACTATACGTTGCACATCACATGTAGAAACAAAATTGATCCAATCAATTAATAACTATAAAACCCATAATTAAAGCCCATAATAATCCATAATATTACAAACTAACATTATCTAGGTATATGGGCTGAATTGCAAAGAGCAGTTCAACGCATATAGCTTTTATGCAGTTAATGGGCTAAAGCAGTTTTAACACATTAAATCTGGGTTTTACAAGTGTGGGTTGAATTGCATCTTGCAATTAACCATCAACTCCTGGACCCAAGAATAAAAAAATTAGGACTGACAGCAGCCCCCATCGAACCATAGATTCGGTCCAACCAGTTTGGTTCAATCTGGTTCGAATGGGTCTAGGGTTTGATCTTTAATTCAAGATTTAATTCAAGATTATGATCTGAAATTAAATTACTGATAAAAGACATTCAAGAATTAGTAGAAGGGCTGTTTGTAGATCTGCTACCCTGCAAAACAGAGGTTAGTTCGCAGTTTGTAGTTTCTAAAACTGCAAATCGTAGATAGCCGAACCCTAATCTGCGAAACTCCTTCCTTCTGCGCGATCTGTTTCGAATTTGAATGAAATAAAATAGAAAAACCCTAATTTTCTATTAATATTACATCAAAAAGAATTCTTATACATTATGTCTAAAAACTAAAAAAAAATTAATTACAGACAAGAATGAATAGAATAGTAGGAGCGCAGACTTCTTGCACCAATCAAGATTTCGATCTCCACCGTACAAATAGCCAAGATAAATATAAAGAACAATTCTAAATATAAATCAGATTTAAAAATATTTAATTTCAGATCAATTGCCCTTAAATCTAGGAACCAATTTTCTAGAAAATCACTAATCTGCGCAAATCGGGTAGAATGCTTTCTTCCCATTTGCACAGTTCCAGATCTGGTTAATTTTGGTTCAAGATTTGAACCTGGGCTCTAATACCACTGAAGGAATGAGACATCCATCATATGGATGGCCAAACCCATTAGGTAGGTTGGGCGAAATTTCAAAAAAATTCTCTCTCTCCCATGCGGGAATCACATTCCCTATTTTTAGAAAACTACATTTTCAAGGATCAATCTTGAACCTAAACCAGACCAGATCTGAAACCAAAAGGTAGGAGATGGATATACCTGATACGGAGTATTAGTAACCCCCAACGAAGGTGTTCATGCCCAAGGAGAATACCAAAAACTGCTCCCACTGAAGATGACATAGTATAGGGTGGAACAGAATCAGTAGGGTGGTTCTTCAGCAAGAACTCGATGGAGGGCAGGTGAGCACGACTTCTGATTATCTTTTCTCCCAAAAGATAATATCAAGAACTCTTCTTGATCGCTCCTACAGGTGGAGATCGAACTAGTTATGGCGGCAATAGCAGGAGAAGGCAAGAGCAGAAAATAAAGGCAGCCCAACTGTGTGCTATCTTCTCTCTTGAATCAGTAAATCTGAAGAATGAACTGGAGGTTCGCCCTATTCCTCTATTTATAGCCTTAAAGAGAGCATCTCCTAATCCAAATCTTGTATTTGGATCTGGACTCTCTTTAAGAGATAAGGATAATCTCTTATCTTATCTGCAGATAAAGATCAACCCTCCTAATCTAATTAGGAGTTTCTTGATCCAAATCTCTATTTGGATCTAGACTCTCTGAGTGGATAGGAAAAATCCCTTATCCTATCTGCTGATCTAAATCCCAAAACTGCCCCTCTTTAACTAATCTTATTAAGCCAGTTCGAGTTAGGCTTTAGGCCCATTAAGTCCATGTGCTCACTTATCCCCCAAACTGCTGACCAGTTGAATATCCTTGTATGGCATGGAACCCAAACATTGATCTACACATCAGCCACATGGGTTCAGCCCAACCTCTGTTACAAGGCCTAGCCGAATTCACTGTAGGAGACAGTGAACCCCTGAGTCCATCACCCTGGGCTCTTAATGGGTCCAACATTTACACTAAATGGTCACTGGGTCAAGCCACCTTATAAAAACCCAAGGACTGTGGGCAGATGCAAGATTAGCCCATCAGGTATTACCCTCAATGGTCTTACACTTA
>NW_010729492.1:67642-88013 GCF_000365185.1 Nelumbo nucifera | reverse complement strand
TGATCTTGGCATCAAACTGGGTTAGGATCATTTGGTGAAAGGTTTGTGTTGATTGAACCCTAACAAATAAGAAAATAATAAAAAGAAACTAGTATAGAAACCCACAAAATGAATATTTTAGTTTAAGAATATCTATTTAATTATTATAAATATCAAGAAACAAAGAATATAAAAAAGTTTCATAGTGGCATGTACAAAATAGGTAGGCGATTAAGTAGGGCAACCATCCATGGTGCCTTGTCGCCTAGGCATCGCCTTGACAACTATGTTAGACATCAAAGTTATGTATGCTAAGTTCATTTTTCTCAAAAGATGGCATCCCTTAATCATTTATCAAAAAAAAAAAAAAAAAAGATGGCATCTCTAAATAAACCTCTCAAAGCATGCTTAACATCTCCTACAATATCCCAATATTTTTGGAATAATAAATTAGGGAAACCATTTGGCCCATTAGCTTTCCCAGGTTTCTTCTTAATAGGACACTTTCAATTTCCTCATCAGAAATTTCTCTCTCAAGCTCAGTGTTGCCCTCTTGACTTATAACTCTTTCTATTGAATTCAGGATAGGCTCCATGTTAATTGGATTTGAGGATTGGAAGAGGGATTTAAAATAGTTTTTAACTACTTACTCCATTTCATGCCCTTCCACCTAAACTCCATTGCTTTTCTTTATCTTTAGCATTCTATTCCTAGATCTCCTGCCCATAGTAGTCCAATGAAATAACTTAGTATTTCTATTTCCCCATTTTTAACCAATTACTTCTAGCTTTTTGAGCCCAGTGGATATCCTCATATTTTAATCATCCATTAATCAATCACTGATGCAGTTAGGCGAGAGAGTTACGACGCCTAACGTCGATGACCAGGAGAGGCAAACCCACAAGATGATTGCATGGCTTTGATCTTCCGGCTCCCGTAAGATGTTGTTTAGAGGTGGTTCGGGTTTTTTGGGTAGAAAGGGAGGTAGGTGGGGGGTGGAGAATTGGCACAATCCAAACAATAAAAGGTTAGGTTTGAGAAGAAACTTCTCCTTTAAAAGTGCGGTAGGTGTAGGGATTTGGCCTAGATTTGGAGAGATGATCATATGAAGGGAGGGGGATCGACAATTCCTGGAAATGGAAGTGGAAGCCAAAAGAAATTTCCTTAAAGGCTATTTAGTGGGCTGCTTCGAGAGGAAGGTGGGGGTGGAAGAAATCAAAACCTAGCCAACAAGAAGTTGGGGGGAGGTAGCAGGGGTGAGGATCAAGAAATTAATAGATGATCGATACCTGTTTATCTTCTCATCTAGGGAGGAGGCAGAATGGGTGTTGTACAATGGACCTTGGAGGTTAGGACAAAATTGGCTGGCAATTGATTGGTGGGCAGACTCAGACGCTAGTAGAGAAGAACAGAGAGATACTCCGACCAAAGGAGACATGGATGAAGGTGTTCGGACTGCTGTTGCCGCTCTGGTACCCAAACATAATAGAGGGGATAGGGAATATCTGTAGAGGCTTCTTAGGGACGGATGATTCGGTGGAGTTGAAAACCTGTGAATGGGTATGCATCAAGATTAGAAAGGAGGGAGAGGTGCCAAAAAAGATTAAAATCGTGACAGGAGACTCCACATTTTGGATCTGGAAAGAGAGAAGACCAGTGGTGGAGAAAAAGGAGAGGATAGAGGGGGAAGTGTTTCTAGGGGGATTGAATTCTTTTGGAGGAGCTAGAGAAGATCTGGATCTAGAGGTAAGTAGAACAGTAGTTCTAGAAGAGGAGGTGGAGGATAGTGGAGGTCAGGGGTGGTTACTGGAGGGGAGGAAGAAAAGAGGGAAGGGAGAGCGGTCTTTCGAGATCCTTATCTGAGACGGGGTCGGAGGCTATGGGGTCAACCAAGGGGGTTGGCTTGAGAAGTCAGCAACCCTCCCCCACCGTGCGATGGAGCCGAGTATCAACCGTCAACAGGAAAAGGAGGTTCAAATTTTAAACAAAGACCTAGGAGGAGTGAGCTTTTCTAAAGAAGCCTTAAAAGAAAGTATTTTGGAATGTTTAAAAGAATTGGAATGGATGCCAGCTAGGCAAGAGCAAGCAACCTGAAAGAAACCCGGACCCGTCTAATTTCTCCTCAAACCCAACTGGGAACTCGGGAGGGGGAGTGTTCTTGGCCACCGGGACCGAACTAGTTAGCCTCGACAGATCAGATCTTCCCTGTAGAAAGGGATATCTTTGCTCGATTGCAGGCCGGCGTGGAGCTGAGAGGCTCAAAAAACCCGCAAAGGCCTCTTTGTAAGCAAAAGACGCCTTCTAGAGTCTCCACTACCTTAGTCTTGATGGGGAGGATGTTTAGTCGGCTGTTGTGATGATAGAGACAATGTTAGAGGACTCAACTCCAGAAGAAATTACCCCGTTTGCCATAATTGAAGCCAGAGAGGAATCTACCCCACAGTTCCAACCGCCAGCCGAAATCCCAAATTATCAGTATGCAGTTCCATTTTGATTCGAGAGGGTGGACAAAGAAGGGGAAAGGAGGTGGTTGTGGAGGGGGAGGGGTGAGAAAAATGAGGGAAGGAAGAATGTCAACTCTACTTCGACCTGGGTGACCTCAAAGCTATTGGGGCTGGGGAAGTTTTTGGGGTGTCGATAGAGGGCTTGGAGGAGGAGACAATTAACTACTTAGAGGGGATAGAGAAGAGGTTGTCGGTGGAGAAAGAAAAACTGAATGCTAGAAAGGGGGGAAGTTCTTTCAAGAAAAACAAGGAAATGCTAAGACTCTCTTGGGGTTTGAATGAGAAGGCGGGGAAAGGGGAGGATCAGGTGATGGGAGGGGGAAAGAAGGGTAGAGAAAAGTGAAAGGCTAGGACAAAAGGGGGGGGGGGTGTTCTTATCGTATTTTCTTTATGGAGTTAAAAGTTTTGTCTTGGAATTTGAAGGGTTTAGGGTCAAGGAGAAGAAGGATGGTGGTGTGCGACTTATTGAAGAGATGGAGGTCGGAGGTGGTTTTCTTGCAAGAATCCAAATTGGAAGTGGTGCAAACTGAAACAATCAGGAGTATCTGGGGAAAAGGGGAAGTTAGATGGATCTACAAACCATCTAGAGGAAGTGCAGGAGGCCTAATTGCCATGTGGGATAGATTGAAATGCAAGATGATTGACTCCCATGTTGGTGATTTCTCCATTTCAGTTGAATTAGAGTGGGAGGGGGGAGTAAGGGGTTTGCTTACTAATGTTTGTGGCCCAACTTTAAATGAAGAAAAGGAAAGGCTTTGGGGGGATTTATTTGAAGCAAGAGGGTCTTCCACAATTCCTTGGGTAGTAGGGTGAGACTTCAATGTAACTAGATTTTTGGAAGACAGAAATGGAGGTAGAAACGGAACTAGAGACAGAAGGCGATTTGCAAATTTTGTAATTCAATTTGAACTAATAGATCTTCCTCTAATAGGGGCCCAATTTATGTGGACAAACAACCAAGAAAATCCTGTCCTAGTAAAACTTGATAGATTTTTGGTGTCCTCGGGGTGGGACCTATTCCAAAACCTAAAACTGCAGGCTTTGCTAAGGTCAATTTCAGACCATTTCCTTCTTCAACTAGTTTGTCCTCTAGTGCTCTTGTTAATATCATCCCATATTTGACTTTCTAGCCTAAATATCTTCAATGAGAGAAAAACCACACTGAAATTCTGGCCATCGATCTTCATCCTATCCACCTGGAATTTCCTATTAGGTTCTTCGTTAACCTACGAAGGTGTAGTTTTACTTATCCCTTCTCCACAAGCCTTTTAGTTGGTCTCCGAAGAATCACTGCTGGATTCTGCCTCGTTTCTCTTTTGGCCATCTCATTCTAAACTACTCCTTGTTTTCTTGGTAAACACACAGTAGGGTATCAGAATAGTTTTGGAGTCAAAACTACTGCTGGCGGCACCAACCTTTTTGTTATTTATATTAGGGCGACTCACTTTAAAATAAAAGAAGGTAAAAATACATATGTGCCCCTATGACACTAAACTAAAGAAAAGACTAACATATTCAACACTCCCCCTCAAGTTGGGACATAGATATCAATCATGCCCAACTTGTCACATAAGTCATCGTGCTGTGAGTGATATAAGCTTTTAGTAAATATGTCTGCAAGTTGCTCCTTAGAACTAACATATGGGGTGCACACTTCCCATTAACAATTTTCTCTCTAATAAAGTGTTTGCCAACCTCAGTATGTTTAGTTCTATCATGAAGAACTGGGTTGGTTGCAATGTTGATGACAACCTTTTTATCACAATACAAGGTAATGGGGCTATCAACTGGAAAACCCAGTTCGCTCAACAAATTTTTTATCCACATAGCTTCAGCCACCCCATGGGACATTGCTCTATACTCAGGTTCAGCACTAGACCTAGCCACCACACTTTGTTTCTTGCTTTTCCATGTTGACTAGGTTTCCTCCCACAAAAGAACAATACCCACTAGTGGACTTTCTGTCATCAACTGATCTAGCCCAGTTAGCATCTGTATATACTTCAATCTTCAAGTGTCCATTCTTTTGGAATAGCAAACTGGCTCCTGGAAACTTCTTTAGATATCTAAGGATTCTCTAGACTGTCTCTAAGTGTGTGGTCTTAGGAGCATGCATGAACTAACTAAGAACCTCCATGACATAAGCAATGTCTGGCAGAGTCAAGGACAAATATAGGAGCCTTCCCACAAGTCTCTGGAATTGTTTTACATCCTTGATAATTTCACCACAACAGTCCCCCAATCTGTGGTTTGGATCAATGGGAGAGTCAGCTGGCTTAACCCCTAGTTTTCTTGAATCCTGTAATAGATCTAGGATGTATTTCCTTTGAGAAATGAAGATCCCCTTTTGTGAGTGGGCCACTTCAATTCCAAGGAAATACTGTAAGGGACCTAGATCCTTCACTTCAAATTGAGTGGCTAATAGGTCCTTTAGCCTCTAAATTTCAACTTTCCAGTCACTTGTGATCACTATGTCATCAACATACACTATCAAGGCTGCAATCTTTCCTTCCCCCCTTTTCACAAATAATGTATAGTCAATCTGACAATGTGTGTAGCTAATCTGCTGCATAGCCAGATGAAATTTACTGAACCAATCTCTTGGTGATTGTTTTAGACTATACATGACCTCTTTAACCTGCAAACTTTTTGCTCTTTGCCTTGGGCATTAAAGCCAGGGGGTTGTACCACGTACACCTCTTCCTCAAGATCTCCTTTCAGGAAGGCATTTTAATGTCTAGTTGATGAAGATCCCAATCAAGATTTGCAACAAGAGAAAAAAGAACTTCGATGGAGTTCATCTTAGCTGTTGAAACAAAAGTCTGCATAATCTACTCCATATACCTAGGTAAACCCTTTTGCCACCAACCTAGCCTTGTACCTTTCTACTATGCCATCAGCCTTGTGTTTCATTGTAAACACCCACTTACACGGTTACACCCTACCGATTCCTTACCCTCAGGAAGATCCACTAACTCCCATGTACCATTTTTATGTAAGGCATTTTTATCTTCTTTCATTGCATCTGTCCATTTAGGTACTAAGAGAGATTCTTCCACATTTTTAGGGATAGGAACACTGTTAATGGAAGAAAGGAAAGCACGAAAAGAGGGTGAGATGTTCTCATAGGAAACAAAATGGGAAATAAGATGCTTGGTGGTACAATACCTAACTCCCTTTTTGCAATAGGGATGTCTAGATTATTGGCAAATGAAGTATCAATAGCAAGAGGATTAGAAACATCAATAGGAATAAGACTACATGGTTGGGTAGGATCTGTCCTTGGTGAATCTGATGATGTTGGTGGTACAGTTTCAAGTTGCTCCATAGCTCTTGAACTCGGTTGACCCTTGCAACGACGAATAAAAACACGGAATGGAGGAGGGTCAGGCAGAGGGGGAAGAACCTGAACTTGTTTCTCCTCCACCTTACTCTCCCCCTAAGGAGAAATAGAGAAAAAGGGGTCAATCTCAAAGAAAGACGTGTTCATAGACACATAGTATTTTTTGGAAATGGGATCAAAACACCGGTAACCCTTCTGAGAAGACGGAGAACCCAAGAATACATAGGGAATGGTACGAGGATCAAGTTTACCATGAGTAAGAGATAGGTCTTGAACAAAACAACAACAACCAAACACACGGATAGGAATGGAGAAGAGGGGGGCCTTGGGAAATAGGAGCTGATGAGGGGCCTTGTACCCTAACAAGCAAGATGGCATATGGTTGATAAGATAGGCAGCACACAACACATCATCCAACCAAAAACATTTAGGGACATTCATGTGTATGAGTAACCCACAAGCAACTTCAAGGAGATGGCGTTTTTTCTTTCGGCAACACCATTCTATTGGGGGTTCTAGCACAAGAGCTACAATGGATGGATCCACACGAAGCAAAAAACTCCATGAGATACCTATGGAAGTACTCTTTGACATTGTCCCACTGGAAAATCTGGATCTCCGTTTGAAATTGAGTGAATCTCAAGTGTTGGATATCTTTAATAATTTTGGGTACTTCATCTTGGGACAGCATAAGATACACCCATGTATATCGGGAGTAGTCATCAATAAGCGTAATGAAATACTTATAGCCAGTCTCGGATGTTAAAGTAACAAGGCCCCAAACATCAGAATAAACAATATGGAAAAGAAAATCAGATTTGTTATTCCTTGAAGTAAAATGATTTCTACAATGTTTGCTCAACTGACAAGTTTGACATGTGAGTTCAGACACTGACACCATCTTAAACAAATCTGAAACCAAAACTTTCAACAACTCAAAAGATAAATCACCCAAATGACTATGCCATAAATAGACTTGACTCTTACTAGATAGACTCTTGGACTCAATAGCCGTAAGACTAGCTTTAGTCTCCAACATGTAAAGACCATCTACCATACGCCCTCTACCAATCATCTTCCCCGAGGCCAAATCCTGTATCACACAAGAAGAAGGGAAAAAAGTTTATTGAGCAGTTTAACGAATTTGTTATTGTTAGTGTAGGGGTATTTCTATATTTATACTTATGTTGAGGTTGCTGATCTGTAATATTATATTAGAACTAGTGCTCCTCACTTAAATAAGGGCACATGTATCTTTTCCCTAATTCGAACCAGACTTTTCTTCTCTCCTTTTCTCCTCCTTTCTCTCTCTCTTTCTCCTTCTTTCTTCTTCTTTCTTCTTGGTTGTTATTAGACTAACAGAACTCAAAGGCAGGCCAATGTGGTATCAGAGCACAACTAAGCAACTCGGATCTGTCCAGATTTCTGTTCTCTGTGCACTCAATCTAGGGTTTTCYCTTGATTTCTCTGCCATCGATTGGAGATAAGGGAAAGGGCTGAAAAGGAGTGGTCGCCCTCTTCCCTTGGAGGTTTCTATGCCTCCAGTTGTGCTGTTCATGGTCGGTTGCTGTGGTTTCTAAGAAGCCCTCCCCTAATCGATGAAGAGAAGAGGGCTGATTCGTGTGGTGCAGTGGGTGTCTTGTGTGGATTGATTTTCTTCTTGTGTGGTTTGTTTTCGGGTGATGAGGTAAGAGATTTCTATGCATATTTTTTGTTATGAATCAAATAGGAAGTATGTTTCAGATCGTATGATGGGATTTCAAACTGTAGTGCGCTAGGGTTTATGTTGCTTTTTGTATGATTCGAAGGGGGAGTGGTTCTCATATAGTGGTGAGATTTCAGGTAGTCGTAGGGTAGGGTTTGTGGTGTAAAGAGTGCAACCTTCAGCAATAACAAGTGCTGAAATCAGTGTGATTAGTGTGATCAAGTAGTGTGCAGTGTGCCGAATTCAGAGATAACAAAATTCAGCAATGGGAGATAACCGTGATAGTAAATCTAATGTGATGATACCTACTGACTACCTGAATGTTCAAATGACCTCCATTAAACTGAATGGAGAGAATTATGTACCTTGGGCTAAATTTGTAGAAGTTTTTCTGAAGGCAAAGAAGAAGGTGAAACACATAAGGGAGGAGAAACCCTCCACTGATTCACATAAGTATAAAGACAGAAATATCTCTACACTAACAATTATACTACTAATAGAGAACAAATTTATAGGTAGTTTTGGAACATGTAGAACATCAGAAAGGGTGAGTCCAGGAGGAAGAGAGATGGTTCCTTGACCAGCTATGGTTGAGAAAGAACCATCAGCAAGTTTCACCTTGTCCCTATCAGATAATAGATGATAAGATTGAAAACAATTTGACTTACCCGTCATATGGTTTGAGGCTCCAAAATCTGCTATCCAAGGGGAGTCTGAGGGATGAGAGGACACATGGAAAGCTATGGCAGAATTACCATTACCTGATGTAGACACAAAGGAAATTGAGGGGGGAAAAACAGAATCCATCTGGTGGATTGCCCTCCCATACAACTCCAAATGGTCACAAAAAGAATTAATGATATCTTCCTTGGGATCACTCACGGGAGGGCTCATGGTAGTGGTAGATGATTGAAGGCTCCTGAGAGGCCAAGTTTGCTACATTTTCTTCTGACCTTACTGTCTCAACTTCTTATTCTGGTTTGATTTTTTACTCAACTCCTGGGCCCACTTTGGCTTCCCATAAAGTTCCCAACATGTATCCCGAGTGTGTCTAGACTTCTAACAATGAGTGCACCATAGTTTATCCTTGTCATCAACTTTCTTTTGGAAGTCACTCTTCTTAAAGGAATTACCACCTCCTGTAACAACACTCCCTTTGGCTACTAATGGAATCTGCTCCCCCTTAGAATTATTCATCACATTCCGTCAACTCTCTTCTGACTGTACTAGGGCATGCACTTCTTGCGCTGATGGGAGATCTTTACTCCCCAATATCTGAACCCTGATGGACTCATATGTAAAATTCAGCCCTAAGAGGAAGGCAAAACCCATTGCTGGGAAACTAGAGACTTGTAGGCTTTAGCATCTACATAACATTTCTAGTCTATGTTCTGATAATGATCTAATTCTTTCCAAATAGAGGTCAAATCTGAATAGTAGACAAAGAGACTCCTCTCCCCCTGCTTACAAGTTGATATATTTCGGCATAATGCCGTTGTTTTGATTATATATATTTGGCCTGTTCCCTTATCTCATGAGCTATTTTTGCCCATATTGAAGGTCTTTCTCACTTGTGGTAGCCTGGACAAGGACATCCATGACATCACTATGCTGTTTTCCTGGTCCCACCTATCATGTTCTACACCTCTAGACTGTGGTTCTTTAACCCTACCATTGATATACCCCACTTTCCCCCTTGCAATTCTGTAAAGATTGATTCCCCTTGATCGTTCTAGGTAATTTAGACCATCAAAGAGAATCACAGCCATGGGAATACTCATGTCAAAACCTCCACTCCTTCCACTCTGACTAGAGGTCACACCAGACACCAGAATCCTCAGAAGACATAGTGCTTGTTCTCAGTTCAGTCACATACTCATAGTTCAGTCAAGTTATTAAAACTTAGTCCAGTCACAGTTCTAGGCACAAAATGGACCTTGTTCTCACACAGCATAATCAAAGCTGGCCACACAACATCACTTCTTCTCAGATTACCACACTACTGAGCCAATTCAGATGAAAAATATCAGTATCAGGTCTGACCAATCCCTTCAAGCAACTGTAGTTTAATAGGAATTAAGAGGAAAAAACTGCTGTCACAGAAGCTACAGAACATGCAGACTTGAACAGATCACCTTTTAGGGCACAAAGAAGGATCACTCGATCCACATAGGCTGAGAAGAAACACTTTCACAGCAGTTACTGGTCAGTAGTCCTACATAATCCAGTTACCTGGGTACAGAAGGATCAACTAATCCACAAGGTTGAGAAAAAAAATTTGGGAACACCCTTCACTGCATTTGGCTTCCCTTCCCTTGGTGTTTTCTGGGCCCACGACCAAGAGGGAAGAGGAAGAACTACACAGCAAGTCTTCTCACGTCAACCTGATCTACTAGACAAAAGAAGGAAGAAAAAAACTGCTCGCACTGCTCCTAAACCCAGATCTGTCACTCTGATACCATGTTTTCTTGGTAAACACACAGTAGGGTATCAGAACAGTGGGAGAAGAGAGAAGAGAAGTTTTGGAGTCAAAAGTACTGCTGGCGGTGCTAGCCTTTTTGTTGTTTATATTAGGGCTACTCACTTTAAAATTAAAGAAGGTAAAAATGCAAATGTGCCCTTGCGGAACTAAACCAAAGAAAAGACTAACATATTCAACACTCCTCTTCAATTCCTTACTACTGCTGGCGGCTTTAACCTTTTTGTTGTTTATATTAGGGCGTCTCACTTTAAAATAAAAGAAGGTAAAAATGCAAATGCACCCCTGCGGCACTAAACTAAAGAAAAGACTAACATATTCAACACTCTTCTTCAATTCCTTCTTCATCTTTTGGTTCAGAAATTTCATCTCCTCAGGGTCATCATATACTCTTAGCCAAGGACCATAATCACCCGGTCCATCTCACCACCAACCACATGAAGGGCCATATTTCACTTGATTTCTTCCACTGGATCCTTCATTTTAGAGTAGCCATAATCAATGTTTTAGAAGGCATGGGAGGCATACGCCTGGAGGCATGCCTCCAAGTGAGGCGTCCACAAAACGCCCTAAGGCATATGCCATAGGTGTTGATGCCTTTGAGAAGTACACCTTAGGTGCATGAAGCATACACCCCAGATGCCTTTTATATGCCTCAAGCACACGCCTCATACAAAAAAGATAGAAAGAAAAGAAAAAGAAAAGGGAAGGGAAAGGAAAGGAAGAAAGACAGAAAGAAAGAGAAAAAGAGAAAAGAAAAGAAAAAGAAAGGGAAGTGAAGGAAATAGTAGGGAGAGAAAATTTGGGTCCCGGGGCAAACCCCCTGCTCCGACTTGCCCACTTGACTTGCTCACTTTGACATGACCCCCCCGCTTCTAGCAAGTATTATGTGCATCGTCATTCTTCTTAATATAACACATCTTCCATAAAAGAAAAACAAAAAGAAAAAAGTTGAGATCCTCCTTCCTCTTCTTCTTCCTTCCCCTCTCCTTCCTCTTTTTTTATTCTTTTGATGTATCATAGAAATTTTTTTAGAGCAGAAATAACAATCACATGGTTACAGAGTACATCCAGCAGAGGCACGAGATGCAAGCCCCAGCTAGAAAACAGATTACAACTGAGCCCAGAATAATTCAGACTTATGTACCCCCGTTTTGCAAAAAAAAAATCAGCCATCCCGTTAGCTGAACGCCTTTCCCATTGGACTGAAATTGTCATATCTCTGACCAGCCATTTAAATCTTTCATATGTTCTTTGTATTTCCAAATTACAGTTTCAGGTTCCTTCAACCACCCTATTACCGGTTTAGAGTCACCTTCAAATAACAGTCTGTCATATTTTAATTCTCTAGCAATCTATATTCCTTGTAAGACAACTTGGAACTCCACAAAAACTGAATCCCCTACTCCAACTGGACCTGATAAAACAGCAACATCATGACCTTTAGTGTTTCTAAAAACTCCCCCTATACCAGCTAGGCCTGGGTTCCCTAGACTGCTGCCATCAAAATTCAGTTTGATGAATCCTGGACCTGGTGGTTTCCCACCCACAACAGGTTTGACCCTTGTAGAACTTTTAGTTATAATGTCCAAATTTATCGACATATCATCAAAGGAGAAATCAGAAAATAATTTTAGAGACTTGGCCCACATTATAGCTCTATATAATATGCATTCCAGCACTGCTTCCTTACTTCTTTCTTTATCGTTGAACACTCTACTATTCCTTTCCTCCCACACCATCCAAATCAATGCAGCCTTGATACATCTCCACAAAATTTTATCCCTTCTCTTTGGCCAGCTGAAAGTCATTTGTTCAAAGAGACTTCCAATCTGAATAGGAAAGATCACCTCTGACCAAGAAGTTCAAACAGCTTTTCCAGAGACTAGCAACAAAAGGGCAGGATACCAGAAGATGGTAACAGTTTTCTCCACTTGCTGTACATAGGGTACACCAATTTTCAAAAAAAAAAAAGGGATAGACACATGAAAGGTCTTCTTTTTTGCAAAACATCCAATGTGTTTATTTTTCCATGGAAAACTTCCCAGCACAAAGCCCTAACCTTGGGAGGAATAGGTTTAGCCTAGAATTTATCAGCAGGTCAAAGAGGAGAGTTTGGGTCTGAACACAAGAGGCACGAGAAAAGAGACCTTTGGGGCGCGGAATCCAAATCCAACCATCAGACCATAGTTGTCAAGGCAACTAGGTGAGGCTAGGTGACCATGGGGTGCCCAGGCACCTAGGCGATGGAATCTATAAATATAAAATTTATATAGTTCAGCCATATAATGATGACGACTGACAGCTGAGAGTGACTACTGATGACTGAGAACATTCATGGACTCATCATGGGCACATGATGATGATGATGAGTGGAGAAAGGGAGGACTGAGTATAGGGGCGGAGCCCCTGTTTTTTTTTGAAAAAAAATGAAAAAATGTCTGAGCTGAGAAGAGAGAACTCAGGACTGATTCAACTGAAATCTGGAAAAGAGAAAGAACTAACCTACTGAAGCTGAGGTGTGATGTTGTTGGGCTGGGGCTTGAAGTCTTCAGTTCTCCTCCCTCTCCAATTGAACCAAAAAAACCCTTGACATAAAGAAAAAAAAGGCTGTATACTTGGTCTTAATACTAAAATGATATCATGTAACCAGATTTATTTTAAAAGAATAAAACATCCAACAAAATATCAAAACAATAAATTTAAAAAAATATCAAAACAATAAATTAAAAAAATAGTTTTTTAGATGAATGTAGGCACCTAGGTGCCCGCTTAAGTCTTTGGGCAGGTGCCTAATATGAAAAACTTGTGGCGTTTGGGTGAGGCGACCATGAAAAACCCCCTAAGCGTCTAGGCGTCGCCTTGAAACTATGCATCAGACTTAGAAAAATCCATGAAAATAGAGTAAAAACCTTGTAACAATGAGGTTGCCTTTTCTGATTCAAGGTCCCTTAAATTTCTTCTAAAACCAAAGTTCCAGCTTAACCCAGTTAATGCCGGAGAGGGAAACAAAGTTAGAAACAAGTTCTTTTCTAAACAAGGAGAGAGAACACTCTTCATCCACCTTCTCTTAAGGAGGCTTATGCCTCTTACATTCTAAACTATACTTCATGCCTCTAGGTAGTGGAATGCCTCATGTCACACCTCCATGTTTTAAAACATTGGCCACAATTTATTTCTTCATGGTCTATTCTTCCATAGGTTAAACATAGGTAGGTGCTCATATTGGAATGGATACCCTTGAGGTTGATGGAGTTGATATAACCTGTCAGGAGGAGATTGCTAGTAGGTTTGTGGCTCATTTCAAATCAATCTTCTAGAGACCTTTGGAGAATTGGGTAAGAGTGGAGGAGGACTGGCCAACTTTGAATGAGTTAGACAGGGGTTGGTTAGAAAGAATGATTAAGGAAGAGGAGATTAAAAAGCTGTCTTTTCTTTGGATAGAGCTAAGGTACCAGGTCCAAATGGGTTTACAATGACATTTTATTAGGACTGCTAGGGCATAATCAAAGAAGATTTAATTGGAGCCATTAGAGAATTTGAGGATAAACATATTGTGAGTCTTGGAATCAATGCCACTTTTCTAGCTCTAGTTCCTAAAAGGACTAATGCTAAACACCCCAAAGATTTTAGGCCAATCAGCTTGGTGACTAGCATTTATAAGATTTTCGCAAAAGTGCTCTCTAGGAGGATAAAAGCAGTTCTTCCTTCTCTCATTAGCCAAGCACAAGGAGCCTTTGTATATGATAGACAAATTATAGATCAGATCCTCATTGCAAATGGGAGTGTAGAGGAGATGAGGAAATCTAGTAGAAAAGGCTTTGTTTGCAAATTGGACTTGGAAAAGGCTTATGATTTAGTGGACTAGAGTTTCTTGTTGGAGGTGTTAAGAAGGTGTGGTTTTGGGAACAAATGGTGTAATTGGACAAGTGGATGCTTAAATTCTCGTCATTACTTTGTCTTGGTTAATGGAGTGGTTAAGTATTTCTTTCCAACCAATAGAGGCCTAAGACAAGGTGACCCACTTTTTCCTTTCCTCTTTACACTTGTTGCTGATGTACTCAGAAGATTGATCTCCAATGTAGATGAGGACCTAATAAAGGGTTGGAGAATAGGGAGGAGAGGCATTTTAGTAACTCACCTTTAGTTGTTGATGATATTGTTATTTTCTGTGAAGGGAATGATTTAAGCAAGGTGAATAACCTTAAGAATTTAATAAAAGCTTTTGAGCTTGCCTCCAACTTGAGGATAAACTTTGATAAAAGTTGCGTGGCTGGAGTAAACATGGAGGATTAGGAGGTAGAATCCATTGCAGTGTGTTTAGGTTGTGCCATTTCCTCTTGGCCTTTGACCTACTTAGGTCTTCCCTTAGGAGCCAACCCTAAAGAAAGTAGTTTCTGGGCCTCCATTGTGGAGAAATTCGATAAATGCTTGGCGGCCTGGAAAAAGAATTACATCTCAATAGGGGGTAGGGTGACTTTGATTAGGGCCATACTTGCCAACCTTCCAACGTACTTCCTTTTAGTATTTAGGATTCCCCCAAGGGAGGCTAAGAAACTAGAAAAGGTAATGAGGGATTTTCTGTGGGAACCCGGAGAGGTGAAAAAGGACCATCTAGTTAGATGGGAGATAGTCAATAAACCTAAGGAAGAAGGGGGCCTAGGGATAGGGAACATAGTGTAGAAGAATGAAGCCCTCCTAGGGAAGTGGTTATGGAGATGGCCTTGGGAGAGAGAGAGATTATGGCATGAGGTGGTGTCAAGTATTCATGGCTGCTCAGAAAATGGTTGGGATGCTAGGATATCTCGTCGAGCTGCTCTCACAACACCTTGGAAGTCTATACATGGTATTCTCCCTCGCTTACTTAGGTTTATCAAGTATGATGCTTGCTCTAGTGATTCTATTCGGTTCTAGGAGGACGTTTGGGTGATTCTATTAGGTTTGCCTTTAGCAAATCTATCTATTTATTATTTGGCGTTTTTTAAGATTCTGGTAGGGGTGGCTAGTAAGCTAGAAAAACTAATGAGAGAGTTCCTTTGGGAGCTAGGGGAGGAGAAAAAGGACCATGGGGTTGGGTGGAAGGTGGTGTTCAAGAGTAAGAAAGATGGAGGCGTTGGCATTGGGAACATAAGAGAAATTTGGCTCTATTAGGGAAATGGTTGTGGAGATTTTCATTGGTAAAAGAAAAGCTGTGGGTGAAGATAGTGGGTAGTATTCATGGGCTTGCAGAGAATGGATTGGATTCTAGGATTCTGGCTAGGACTACAAGGGCATCACCCTGCAAAGCTATCTAAGCTATTTTGCCTTTGTTTTCTCCCTTGATTAGGTATGATTTGTACTCATGCAATCTCATTAAATTTTGGAAACATGTTTGGATTGGGGATTATCCTTTAAGAATGAACCGGTATCCACTTTCCTTATGCCCTCTAACTTGACCCTTGGATTTGATTGGAACTTGGGTTTGAGAAGAGATATCAGTGACTTAGAATTAGACAATACCTTGACTTTATTATCCATTATTGATGGGATTTTCTTGGAGCCAACAAAGATAGACAGTAGAATTTGGACCCTCTCTCCTTCGAGTTTCTTTACTTGTGCTTCTTTCTTTAAAACCCCAATACAACCTAATGTTCCTCTTGGTCTATCATTCCCTGTTAAAGAGGTGTGGTGTCAACCCATCCCTCCAAAGGATGGGAGTTTTTGTTGGGAAACCTTTCTGGAAAGAGTTAACACATGAGATTTGCTTCAAAGAAAAAGGCCCAATAGATGTTTGTCTCCTCACTAGTGTGCCCTTTGTAAAGCTGTTGGTGAGTCTGGTTGTTACTTGCTAATTTACTGTCAATTTGCAAACTCTATTTGGGAATGGTTCATTCCTTTGTTTGGGTGTAGGTGGACTTCCCCAACGAATGTGCAAAGCTTGTATTCCTCTACCTCCAACTAGCCAACAAAAAGGGAAAAGATTATATGGAGATGTGTTAGAGATGCTGTATGTTGGACTATTTGGGAAGAAAGAAACTCAAGGATTTTCTTAGGAAAAGGAGAGAAGTTTGGAAGCAGTGTTACTTAGTGGTGACTCGTATAAGGATAATACATTGGTTGAAAACACTGATATGTTTGCAGAATTCTCAGTGGATGATTTGCTAAGAAAATAGAAGGAAATTGCAATTTCAGCTTCAGTTAGGAAGGTTTCAAGTTCCTACTGAATTCCTCCACCTCTTGGTTTTATCATACTGAACTTTGATGGCAGCAGCATAGGCAATCCAGGATCCTTTGGAATAGGGGGAGTTATAAGGGATGAAAAAGGGAATGTGATAGCCATGTTCTCTAGCCCAAGGTTTTAAAAATCAGACTGGACATGAAACTGTTTTGGCTACTGGTTTCTGGGTCAAACAGTCCGACCTTTGGTTTGAACCAACGGATGGTTCTGATTAAAAACTTAAAAAATAAAACTAAAATGAAAAGCGGCCAAAAACCGTTGTCCGTGTCAATGGTTCGACCGCTTGGGTCAGTGGGTCGCTGACAAAATCAACGTTTTTTTGGCCAAGGAATGGTTTTAGGAGGAAATGGAACTGGTTGTCTAACTGGTTCCATTTTCAAAACCATGCTTTGTCCCAATCAAAGTGGGAGATTCTTTGAGGACCAAGATATTAGCAGCTCTGGAAGGGGTACAAAGGGCTAAAGATCTGAATATCAACAAACTGATCTAGAAGGAGACTCTGAGACTGTAGTGAGCTGGCTAAAAGAAAACAACTCTAGGCTTTGGAACTACAGCAATGAAAAGAGGAAATTTAAATGGCTGACTAAGGACATTGAAGTTTGATGCACATGGGTAAAAATAAGTGCAAATTCATTTGCGAATGACTTAGCTAGGCAAGGGGTGAATAGGAGTTCTGTTTTTTTTGGCTCAGTTATAATCTTTCTTTTATTTTGGGTGTATGTTGGCATTTTTGTGGAGTTAAGATATTTTAGCTCCCCTCCTCTGTATTCTTATTCTTAATTAATTAATGAATTTTACTGTTATTGATAAAAAAATTACTTCGCATTAGTTTTAGAACATCTTAGGATCATAGTTTCCAGTGGTTTTGTGTCGATAATAGAAAAAGAGCTGCATATTGATACTTATCCATAATGTGCTTAGATGGACAGTGAAGCTGTTTTCTGAAGCATAAAACGGTTTGAGTGGAACTTCTCAATTAGACTATTGATGGAATACGTTGGATTGTCACACCATGTATAAACACAATTGCATGGGAATCTTCTGTTTCGTCATGGCAGTAGAGCTAAAGGAGAGTGATCCATGACGCTAATATTTATTAATATGCTAGATTATCACGAGGACATAATAAAAGATAATTTGTTAACTTTTCTCCGTTGGGTACTTCATTCATATTGATCAATCTATTCAATCTATCAATTGTCCATTCTTATTTGAGTTTTAACTGTGTTCTTTTTTTCCCCATTGGTTTTCAGGTAGTGGACCTAGTTAGAAAAGCAGTACCCCTTGCTTTGACACCTGATGATGATCCCAGGAGGAATGAGCTGAAGTTGCTTCGGAAGAAGAAGGAAGAGATTGATATGCTGGCCCACAAGCAAGTGCGCCGAATCCTATGGTCTGGCTTGGGTGTTGCTGTTGTTCAAGTGGGGCTTTTCTTCCGGCTCACATTCTGGGAATTTTCTTGGGATGTCATGGAACCCATTGCATTCTTCACGACTACTACTGGCCTGGTCATTGGATATGCTTACTTCCTGGTTACATCGAGAGACCCCACATACCAAGACCTCATGAAGAGGCTCTTCCTGACAAGGCAGAGGAAGCTGTTCAAGAAGCATAATTTTAATGTTGATCGTTTCATGGAGTTACAGAGTCAATGCAAGTCACCACTAGATGGCACCATTGTTTTGAAGGAAGAGGAAGAGATGTAGAAAAAGGGATTCTTTTCATAGAGATTATGCTTTCTAGTTTTTGTTGATTTTTTATCATTCCATCCTCTTCCAGCCTCCTTATATGGGAGTTAAGTTCTACATCGCATGGTAGCCTTTTATGTCTTGGATGCTGGGAGCCAATTTTCCTATCGTAAAGTATTTACTAGCGGCGTTTTATGTATTTATTAGTATTCTTGTAGAATGACTAGTGTTAAATGTTAGAAAGCATGGGATGGTTGTTGATGCTTTATCGACTGAATCCACTTTCCCCGTAATTGCATACACCTTTTGGTTGGAAATGAACCGTCTCAATTTCCTAGAATTTCTTTTGGATTATTGTATCTATGTGCATCAAGATATTGATTCATTTATCTCTCAATTTGAGAAATAAGATAAATTCCGACTCCCAAATTCGATAAACTTTGCTGTGTTCAATCTTTAGATTCCGTAGTAACCATATCATGTAAACTAACCTCTCACTTAGTTTTTGTGGTATACTGGTATTCCAGGATCGTTAAGGGAAAGCTCACTAAATGTCGTATCAAATTTGCTCAGTTTAACTACCAAAGAAAAAAAAAATCATACTTGGATCTGTAATTAATTTGTTGGTGAAGTCTCTAGCTAGTTGTAGTGGATACCTGAAAATTCCCGCCTTCACCCAAATCCGTAAGGCTCAGTTTGGAAAGAGTGCAAATATAAATTTATAGAGTACAAAACCTTGTATTTTATATGTATTTACACTATATATTTATATTTGTATTGCTTCCAAACTGAGCCCAAGGATGTTCTACTTTGCAACCCACATTCCGTAACTGACATGCTTTTCTGCTACTTGGCACTCGGGTGTACGTTTGTTTGGCATATCACTTGTCACGACTCATGATTGAACGTGCCAGTTCCCAATGTTTCATTATTTCTTTCTTTCTTTTTATTTTATTTAATCTTCATTTCCTTTTTTAGGGACTCAAATGAAACTAGTTTTAAGAAAGGTGAAATCCCAATAGTTTCCTGGGTATAGTATGACTGAAACTATAGTTCTCTCGTGTGCATGAACTGGATTTGAGTACAATGTGTGGTTTGTGACTAATGAAAACAAACCAACCAAAAGTTATCAAACTCTTTAATGACTCATGCTATAGTTTGCCACATGGCATGAGGAAAACTGTTTCCTGTTTCTTGAAATTGTTTGTCCTTGGTAAAAGGGAAAATTTCTTAAACCACCCTTATGGTTTAGTTAATTGACTAACTCTATTCTTACTGTTTATATATTGTCTTAAACTATCATTATTGTTTCTAACAATTATCTAAAACCTTTCTTGCTGTTAATTTTGTCACACTCCATTCAAATGTGACATCACTTGACTAGTAATTTTTTAATTCCTAAAATACCCTTCATGTATTTCTGATTTATCAGACTCCTTCCCTTTCTGTCCATACTCTTTCACCTCGTCTCGGTTTTCAAGGGATAGAAGTCGGAAAGACTTCGTCGGAATTTTCAACTTCTTTCAAAACTTCTCTTTTCAAACGATGACCTTCTGCTTTAGGCTTAGAATTAGTGTACGATTTTAGCCAAGGTTCTGGGTTGGCTCAGAAGTTGCTGAAATTGTAAGGGAGGGAGAGGTATTTGGATAAAATTGGGGTTTCAAGGAGAAGAGGTGAAGAGTAAGCAGTTCTAGCTAGGTCCAGGGTTGACGTTAGAGTTTGGTGGGGAGAAGAAGGAATGAGAATTAGCATTAGGGTTTAAGGCACCGAAGGTAGTGAAGGGTTTTGGGCTGAAATTTCTGTTTATCTCTCTTTTTGTTATCTGGTTTCACAATCTCGAAATTTTTGTTGGGTTTTGTAGAGAGAGGTAGACAACCTAGATTCTTAGATCGATTTGAGATGGTGTTTCTCCAAAGCTTTCCAACGTAAACAAGGGCGGCTCTTGCGATGCCGCCAACTTGATCTCTAAGACATTAAACCTTCCTTCTGTCTTTCCATCACTATATCTCTTTGAATTTAAAGAATAAAGGAAGGTAAGTGAATTTAAAATAAAAGAAAAGATGGTTCATGAGATTTAGGTTTTGGGTTTTGTATGAGGATGGAAGAATTCTTATGCGTTACCATAGTTGGGGCTATAGAGTTGAGTTCATCCAATTCCACAATTGCAATTGAATGCCGGTTTCGCTTGGCATTGCCATTCATTTCTTACTCTATTGCATCTAAGGAATTTTTAGACCAACCTCATCAAATCCCAACGGGAGTCCAACAACTGCTCTGAAAGTTGGGAGTTTCCTCCTTTTGGTAGCTGTTCCAGTCATTGCCAATATGCATAAAATGGAGCTTGCCAATGTTGATTATGTTAGACAGTTTTTTATGCCCTTAGCTTCAATCAGAATGATGTACTTTATGAGTTTATTGTAAATGAATAAAGATACATATTTGATTCATGTTCCCTT
>NW_010729492.1:39079-51267 GCF_000365185.1 Nelumbo nucifera | reverse complement strand
GTTCTTTGGGCTAAAAATGGGCTGGGCCGAAATTTCCTTCTTGCTAGGCCTCTTTCCTTGGGTTTTCCAAAGAGTTAGCTTGCACTACTTGGGCCGAATGAAACTCCCTTGCTCTCATGGCTGGGCTGGGCTGAATTTGATAAATTTTGGGCTTTTTTTTCTTGAGTTGGTTGCCCCTAAAATCTTTCTTGCAATCAAGCTAAAATAGGGCAAAATCTAATTAAACCGGCATAAAATTTTATGCAAAAACCTCATAAAATATAGATAAATTGTAGGTTTATCAGGGCTCTCCCACCGAGGTGGTTATCGCAGATGCCTTCGTCAATTTCTTGTAGCACATAGTTGCCCTCTTCCAGATGAAGGCATTGGAGGTAGGGCAAGGTGAAGGATCTTCGTTACAGCTTGCCCTTCAGTAGGGTATAATGGGTTGCCTGTTGTTTGAGTCATTTTGCCTCACTTCTGTCTTCAAGCAACCATCCATTTGATAGGAAGTTGACAAATGGATCCATCCATGGAGATTTGGCCTCTATGGTGGGTACTTGGACTTCTTCAATGGAAGGCCAAAGTAGCTTCTTGACATGTGCGACCCGATCGGAGGTTCCGTTTGAGGTGCTTGCCAACTTAGAGAGGGCATTGGCTCGTGCGTTCTTGGCTCGTGGAACCCGTTGCAAGGAGAAACGTTGGAAGTGGTGGACCAAATCTTGGACTTTGGCAAGGTACTTGGACATTCTTTGTTCTCTGGCCTCGTACTCGCCATTCACCTGATTCACCACCAACTAAGAGTCGTTGAAGGCTTCGACGTGTGAGGAGGCGAGGTCCCTAGCAAGCTGGAGACCAGTAAGGAGGGCCTCATACTCGACTTCGTTGTTCAATGCTTGAAAGTCGAACCTTAGCGCATACTCCCAGGCAACATCATGTAGATTGAGGAGGATGAGGCCCGCTCCACTTCCTTTAGCGTTGGAAGAGCCGTCAATGAAAAGCTTCCATTGGGATTGAGCCTCGTTGCCCATATGATCTCCCTCAACATTTTTTGGGTGTTGGTGAAGGGCTTGACTAAAGGTGCACTATATTATGAAATTTGCTAGAGCTTGTGCTTAGATCATGGGCCTTGGCTAGTATTGGATGTCAAACTTAGACAGCTCGATGGCCCACTTCGTCAGGCATCTTGAGGTCTTAAGTTTGGCAAGGACGGCCTTGAGGGGCTGGTTCATCAGGACCACTACAGTGTGGGCCTAGAAATACGACCGAAGTTTCCATGCCGAAATCACAAGGGCGAAATCCAACTGTTCTATCTTGGGGTACCCGGTCTTGGCATCGTAGAGGACCTTGCTGGCATAGTACACTTGCTTCTGCACACCATCTTCCTTGATGAGGACTGAACTAACTTCATCCCTGACTAAGAGGTATAGGTACAAGGTTTCCCCTTCAGCTGGCCGGGCGAGAAGGGGAGGCAAAGTAAGGTATGCCTTAAGCTTGTCAAAGGCGCGCTGACACTCCTTCGTTCATTGGAACTCTTTTATCTTCTTGATGGCATGGAAAATGGGTAGGCAGTGATTGAGTGACAATGAAACCTAAGAACTTGCCTGATGCAACGCCGAAGGCACACTCATGAGGTTGAGTTTCATGTTGTACTTCTGCAATGTGTCAAAGGTCTCAACTCGGTCTGAGACGTGGGTCTCGGCTTTCAAGCTCTTCACTACCATGTCATCCACAGGCTTCGATGTTCCTCCCCATCTGCTCTTTGAACACCTTGTTGACAAGGCATTGGTAGGTGCCCCCAGCTTTCTTGAGGTTGAAGGGCATTACACGGTAGCAGTATGTTCAATGTTTAGTGATGAATGAGGTCTTCTCTTCATCATCTGGGTACATCATTATCTGATTGTATCCAGAGAAGGCATCCATGAAGCTAAGTAGCTCGTACACTGCAGTGGCATCAATGAGGTGGTCTATCCTCGACAAAGGAAAACTATCCTAGGGAAAGGCTCAGTTAAGGTCTGTGAAATCAATACAGATCTACCATTTCCCATTAGCTTTCTTTTCCATAACTACATTTGACAACTAGTTAGGGTAGTGTACCTCTCGGATGAAGCCGACATCGAGTAACTTTTCAACTTCCTCCTTTATAGCCTTCCAACGTTCCAATGCAAAGTTCCTCTTCTTTTTCCGAACTGGCCTAGAGCTCGGGTCCATGCTCAGCATGTGTGTAATGACTGAGGGGTCAATTTGTCAGGTTCATCCTCATCTAGGGGGGTCAAGACAAGGTCCTTGACCTCTGGGCTTGGTTCACTGGCTCCTCCCTAAGGTCGAGGCCCTCTAGTGGTAGAGCTTCTTTATTCTTTCCCTTTAGCGTTGTCACATAGCATTGGTGGGTGGCATGCTAATCCCCACAAACGACTCCAATGCCACGCTCGGTGGGGAACTTCAAGGTGAGGTGGTAGGAGGAGATGGCAGCCCGGAGTGCGTGAAGAGTTGGTCTCCCCATGATGGCATTATAGGGTGACCCAATCTTCACGACTAGGAACTCTGTCATCCTTGTCACCTGTTGGGGCTCCATCCCTACTTTGACTAGTAGGAAAATCTTGCCCTTTGGTTTGATGATGTTGCCGGAGAAGCCAACTAGAGGGGCATTTACTAGTTGGAGGCACTTCGGATCTATCTTCATCTTTTCAAAAGCTTCATAGAAAAGGATGTCGATTGAGGAGCCACTGTCAACAAGGTTCCTTTTGACTATGAAGTTTGCAATTGTTAGACAGTGTATGCCCTTAGCTCCAATCAGAATGATGTACATTATGACATTTATTGTAAATGAATAAAGCACATATTTGATTCATGTTATTGTGGTGTGTTTCTGTGTAATACCCTTAAATTGGATACATATGAGTCTCGTGTTAGTTTAGAATGTTCACAGCCGTTGGGTAAGTCAGGGGAGATTTATCCTGCTAAGGCTGACACTGATGTGCCGCCAAGTTGGTTGAGGTGGCTTGTCTCAGCTGCCAGGGTGAGACCCGAGGTACATGCAGTGTAGGTTTACTTGAAACCCTGAACCGGATCAGAATTCCAGTATTGCCCTGGACCTTGGTGATGAGTGGGAAAAACTGAAAAGTTACACCTGACCCCCTGACTCGATTATGATATTGCACTAGGTGGCGGATTGGGCCGTCTTTGATATGCCAATCAGTGAGATCCTTAGAGGGGGTCAAAACCTAGGTATGTTGGGATGGTTCATGAACCCATCTGAGTGGGTGATCATAGTGACAGGATCAACCCCTTTGTCGGAGAAAGGTAATGATCGAGGATGCACTCTCTCTGACAGAAACCAAGACTGCCGACAACCGATTTCAATTGTTGGAATTTTGTTTTGCAAAATATATTTATAATGATATAATATAAATGTACGGTTTCAACTCGTTTGCAAAAAGGTTTTAATCTCCGGGTTCCATCATAGAGGAGAGTGCAGCACTGTGCCTTGCAGTCGAGGGAGAGGTCCTCTCTTGTCGGGCAGTGTTTTGGATCATTATGGGCTGAGAGGTTAAGTGTAAGGCCATTTAGGGTTATACCTGATGGGCTAATTTTGCATCTGCCCACAGTCCCTGGGTTTTTATAAGATGGCTTGGCCCAGGGACCACTTAGTGTAAGTGTTGGGCCCATATAGTCCATGTGATGGGCTCAAGGGGTTCACTGGGCTTTCTAGTAAATTCGGCTAGGCCTTGTAACAGAGGTTGGGCCGAGCCCATGTGGCTGATGTGTAGATCAATGCTTGGGTCCCACACCATACAAAGAAGCCTAACTGGGCAGCAATTTGGAAGCCTATTGAGCACTTGATGCATATTGGGCCTAAAACCCATTACGAACTAGGCTGATTTGATCAGTCACTTAAAGGGGTGGATCTGAGGTTAGGTCAAGCCAAAAGGATTGGGTCTTAACCCTATCCACTCATGGAGACCAAATTCAAATTAGGATTTGAATATGGTAATCTCCTAATAAGATTGGGAGTGGGCTGATCTAATCTACAGATAGGATTAAGAAGACTCCTTATCCAAATACAAATTTGGATTAGGATAACTCCGAATGAGATTAGGAGGTTTCTTAATCACTAAAAAAGGAGGAGAAACCCTAATTTTGAATTACAAGAATTCAAACCTTAAGGGGTATTCACAGAGAACACTTCTTCTTGAGATTGGATCTCAGAGAAAAACCCTAGAGAGAAGAAAGCTATTTGCCACCTTCTGCTCTAGCGCTCTCCTCCAGCAGCCACCGCCATCTACGGCTAGTTCATTTTCTCTGTAAGGGAAAGATCAAGAAAAGTTCTTGACATCAATCTTTGCTGAAAGGTTGATCTTGTGTGGTGCTCATTGCTTCCATCGAGTTCTTCAGAAGGACCTGGCTTGTGGGACGAACACTACTGGTTCTGCTTCATTATCACTGTGTCATCTTCAGTGGGAGCGATTCTTGGGAGTTTCTTTGGGTGTGAACACCGATGTTGGGAGATATTGTTTCTCTGGATCAGGTATATCCCTTTCCTTCTCTTTTGGTTCAGATTTGGTTCAGTTTTGGTTCAAGTCAGATCCTTGAATACTATATTCTAAATTTAGGGAATATGATTCCCAGTTTGAAGAAAGGTAAGAAATTTTTGAAATTCGCCCACCCATTCCGCAACCTTTTGGCATCCATATGATGGATCTTACCATTCTTTCAGCTGATGTGTAGATCAATGTTTGGGTCCCACACCATACAAGGAAACCCAATTGGGCAGCAGTTTGGAAGGTTAGTGAGCACATAGACTTAATGGGCCTAAAGCCCAATTCGAATTGGTTTAATTTGATTAATTAAAGAGGGGTGGTTCTGGGATTTGGATCAGCAGATAGGATAGGGAGTTATCCCTATCCACTCAAAGATTGTAGATCCAAATAGAGATTTGGATCAGGAAGCTCCTAATAAGATTAGGAGGGCCGATCTAATCTGCAAATAAGATAAGGGCTTATCCTTATCTCTTAAAGAGAGTCTAGATCCAAATAAGGATTTGGATTAGGAAACTCCTAATGAGATTAGGAACTCTCTTTAAGGATATAAAAGGGGGAGGAGGGCGAACCTCCAGTCACTCAACTCAATAAGATCTCAGATCACAGAAAGAGAGAAGACAACAACAGTAAGACTGTGCCATCTTCTGCTCTTGCGCCCTCTTCCTGCTACCGCCATTACCAGTTCATTCTCCATTGTAGGAGCGATCAAGAAGGGTTCTTGATATCAGTTTTTTGAGAAAAACTGATTTGAAGTCGTGCTCACATACCCTCCATCGAATTCTTGTTGAAGGATTCAGTTCTTGTGAAGAAACACCTGTTGATTCTGCTGCACCCTATGCTGTGTCATCTTTAGTGGGAGCAGTCTTTGGAGCTTTCCTTAGGTGTGAACACTTTCGTTGGGAATTACTGCTACTCTGTATAAGGTATATCCCTCTCCTACCTTTTGGTTTAAGATTTGGTTCGGTTTAGGTTCAAGATTGATCCTTGAAAATGCAGATTTTCTAAAACAGGGAATGTGATTCCCAGATGGGAGAGAGACAAATTTTAGAAATTTCGCCCAACCTACCTGTAGGGTTTGGCCATCCATATGATGAATCTCTCATCCATTCATTGGTATCAGAGCCATGGTTCAAATCTTGAACCAAAATAGATCAGATCTGAACCTGCACAAATGGGCAGTAGGTGTTCTACCCGATTTGCATAGATAATTGATTTTCTGGGAAATCGGTTCCCAGATTAAGGGTGAATGATCTGAAATTAAATATTTTTAAATCTGATATTTATTTGGATTTGTTCTTTATAATTATCTTGATTTATGGGCTGTTCGTACGGTGGAGATCGAATTCTTTAATGGTGCAGGAAAACTGCGATTTGCAGTTCTTTAAATTTTGGTCTGTAATTATTTTTTTTAATTTCTAGACTGAATGTATAGGAATTCGATCTGATGTAATAATAATATAAAATTAGGGTTTTTCTATTTTATTTTATTTCAAGATCGAAGCTGGATGCGCAGGAGAAGGAAATTTTGCAAATGGAGAAATCGCTATCTATGATTTGCAGTTTGTGAAACTGCAAACTGAGATCTAACATCTGTTTTGTAGGTTGTAGATGTACAAACAACCCTAGTTCTGATTTTTGTTTGTCTTTAATCAGAAATTTAATTTTTCAGATCAATTCTTGAATTATTTCTTGAATTAAAAATCAAACCCTAGACCCATTCGAACTAGATTGGACCAAATTGGTTGGACCAAATCTGTGGTTCGATGAGGGCTGATCTCACACCTAATTCCCACTCTTGGGTCAAGAGGTTGATATTTAATTGCAAAACCTAATTCGGCCCACACCTGTAAGGCCCAATTCTAAAATGTTAAAATTGCTTAAGCCCACTAACTGTAGAAAAGCTATATGGGCTGAACTGTTTAATGCTATTCAGCCCATATACCTAGATAATATTAATCAGTAATATTATGGATTAAATTGGGCTTGGATGATGGGCTTTACAGATATTAATTGATTGGATCAATTCTATCCTTGCATGTGATGTATGGATGTGTGATGTGCAACGTTCATGGGCCATAAGTACTTGGCTCATGCAGATACGATAGTGGCTCTTGCGCACACCATGGCTGAATGCACATCTTTGCCATGGTGTCCCTAAAGATCATTTGATGATCTCCCTTTGTGGTGGGCCCCACACCTCCTTGAAAATGATCCGTGCAGAACCCTAGCCGTTTAGGCCCACCGAAATCTGACTTTATGAAAGTTAGTGGGAGCCACTCTGGTTTGACCTAAATTAAACTAGGGCATAATAACTTTGTTCCCTCCTAAAATATGAGTGCATGTGATTGGGAGATTCATATGATGAACTTTCTAAAGGCCTTCCATCATTAGCATGAAGATGGGTCCTTCAAGTAATGAGGAAACACACCATAAAATTGGGTTATCCATTTGCTGCTGGATCTGTTGGAATGTTTCATAAGATGATAGGGGCGTCATAGACCGGTGTGGGAGGGGCCTATCCTAAAATGGAAGACTCTCTCATGGTACCTTGGCGTTCACGAATATGATGGGTGAGCACTCACTGGACAGAAAGGTTTAAACTAAAATGGCAATGAACCTTGTCTAATAGAGGCCAAAGGGAAAGCTCATACGATGAGTGGATATGATACTTCACAGAAAGGTGGTGGGGTTATGCAGCTGAAACAGTTGGTTCCATGCACCCTATGAGGTTTCCCACATTTTCAGAGACATAATTCGTTGTCTCTGTCACTGAGATAGGAGGAAAATCTTAGAGATGAATAAATGAAAATGGAACATAGATTAAAAGCCATATCTATGTAGATAACATGAATCAAATTAGGTTGACTAATGTTTGCTTTTTACCAGAAATGGCAAACGGACAATTTGCAAAGTTGTTGGATGACAACAAACTGAAAGAACCAAACTATGCTGAATGGTACCGTAACCTTATGCTAGTCCTAACTTTTGAAAAGTTGGACAAGGTGGCTAAAAACCCTACCCCAGAGTGTTTGGGAGATAGGGCTTCTAAGGCCCGCAGGAGGGACTACCAAGGATGGGAAGAGAAAAATTTCTTGGCTCAGTGTTACATCATTGCTTCCCTGGACAATTCGATACAGAGGCAGTTCGATCAGATCGAGTTGGCCAAGGACATATTGGATAGTCTAAAGACAATGTATGATGGGTAGAACCGTTCTACACGCCAAAAGGTCTTGAAACAATTCATGACCGCACAGATGTCCAAGAACCAGCAGGTTCATGACCATTGTCTTTGGATGATGGGCTATATCATTGAACTTGAGGCTCTTGGATCCGGGCTTGACCATGTCATGAAGGTAGACACCATCCTAATTCTCTACCTGCTTCCTTCAATCCGTTCATCATGAATTATAACATGAACAAGATGAATGTCTGCATTTAGAAACTCAGCAAAATGTTGCAAAGGGTCGAAGAGCTGATAAAAAAGGATGAGCCTCTTGCTATGCTTGTTGAAGGTAGCAAGTCAGGCAAGAAAAAGAGGAAGGCTAAGAGAAAGCCCCAGAAGAAGGCTACCAAGTCTAAGAAATAGAAGAAAGACAGAGCATCGGATGCTTGTCACTTCTGCAAGCAGACCGGCCACTGGAAGATGAACTGTCCTCAATACCTGAAATCCAAGAAAGGTAATTTTGAATCCTGTGTCGTAGAAACCAATTTGTTGGTAATTTTTGCTTCCTAGTGTATTGACTCCGGGGCTTCAACTCATGCGTGTAACTCACTGCAGGGGTTCAGGATAAGATGAAGACTGAGTGACGGAGAAGTAACTCCTTACTTGGGGACTTCTGCAAGTGTTGTAGTTACGGCTATAGGAACCGTAGAGTTATTTTTCAGAGAAGGATCAATTGTACTGAAAGAATGTCTTTATGTACAGAATTTGAGAAGAAATTTGATTTCTGTTTCAAAATTGTGTGCGGATGGATATTCTATTCTTTTTGGTAATACGATTACTGTTAAAAGAAATAACAAATTCATCGCATACGGAGAACTTGAGAATGGTCTCTATGTTCTCCATCCTTCTCTGGAAACTAACATAACCGAAACTACGTCGGTCGATATCCCCAAGAAAAGAACCCGTGATACAGTTAATCCCACGTGCCTGTGGCATTACCGACTTGGCCATATCAACATTGATCGTATCACAAGGTTGGTAAAGGATGGTCCTTTGGATTTTCTAACTGTAGAAGATCTTTCCACCTGTGAACCTTGCCTTCACCGTAAGATGACGAAACGACCATTTAACGGTAAGCCTGAAAGATGTACCGGCACGCTTGACCTTATACATACTGATGTATGTGGTCCCCCGAGTGTTAGGACACGTAACCAACATGTTTATTTCATAACATTCACCGATGATTATTCTCGGTACGGTTACGTGTACCTAATGAGACACAAGTCCGAATCCTTTGAAAAGTTCAAGGAGTTCAAACAAGAGGTTGAGAAACAATTAGGGAGGGAAATTAAGACCCTTCGATCGGATCAAGGTGGCGAGTATCTCTCTAACGAATTCAGGGCCTACTTAAAGGTCAACGGGATAGTATCACAGTTAGATTCTCCTGCTACACCATAACTTAACTGTGTTTCAGAGAGGAGGAATAGGACCTTATTGGATATGGTCTGGTCCCTTCTCGTACACTCAGATTTACCCACATCCTTTTGGGGTTACACATTGGGGACTGTGATATACGTGCTGAATCAGTTCTGAAGACTCCTTATGAGCTTTGAACCGAAAAGAAACCAAGTGTTAGACACTTGAAGATTTGGGGTTGTCCAGCACATGTTAAAAGAACGAGTGCAGACAAATTAGAATCCAAGACCAGCCATTGCTTATTCATAGGCTACCCTAAGGGCTCTGTGGGTTACCTATTCTATGACCCAGGAGAACAGAAGGTGTTCTGTAGCTGAAATGCCCATTTCTTGGAGGATGATTACATCCTGAACAATCATCGTTAGGAAGTTGTTCTTGATGAGGAGAGCTTAGGAGTAGTGGGAGGTGTCCCACAAGTTCTAGGTAGTGACCAACCTAGAAGATCTACCCAGGTTTCCAGGCCTCCAATTTGTTTTGGCTATGACCAGGATAGTGAAGGAATGAGAGATCCATCATATGGATGGCTGAATCCTGTAGGTAGGTTAGGCAGAATTTCAAAAATTTCCTCTCCCCTCATCTGGGAATCACATTCCCTGTTTTAGAAAATCTGCATTTTCAAGAATCAATCTTGAACCATAAACTGAACCAGATCTGAAACCAGAAGCAGGAGAGGGATATACCTGATACGGACAAATAGTATCTCCCACTGAAGGTGTTCACGCCCAAAGAAAGACTCCAAAGACTGCTCCCACTGAAGATGACACAGTGTAGGGTGGAGCAGAATCAGCAGTATTTGTCCAACGAACCGAACCCTTCGCAAGAATTCGCTGGAGGCTATGAGAACAACTTCGAATCAGCCTTTCTCCAAAGACTGATATCAAGATCCAATCTTGATTGTTCCTACTTGAAGAGGAGATCGAACTGGTAGTAATGGCGGTGACAGGAAGGAGGCGGTAGAAAGAAAATAACGCAGTGATGCTATGTTCTTTGTTTTGTAACTCTAGCTCTGAATGAGAATCTGTGTGTTGGAGGCTGCCGCCCCCTCCTCCTTTTATAACCTTAAAGGGATCAGCTCCTAATCCCATTAGGAGTTGCTGATCCAAAATATATTTGGATCTGAATTCCCTTTAAGTGATAAGGGAATACCCTTATCTTATCTGTAGATTACTCAGCCCTCTCCTAATCTTATTAGGAGGTTTCCAGATCTAAATCTTATTTAGATCTTGGACTCTCTGAGTGGATAGGGTTAAGACCTTATCCTATCTGCTAATCTAATCCCAGATTCGCCCCTTAATTTAACTGATCAAATCAGTCCAGTTCGAAATGGGCTTAAGGCCCATGAAGAATTTAGTGCTCATTAGGCTTCCAAACTGCTGCCCAATTGGGCTTCTTTGTGTGGCATGGAACCCAAACATTGATCTACACATCATCCACATGGGTTCATCCCAACCTCTGTTACAAGGCCTGGCCGAATACACTGTCATGGACAGTGCACCCTCTGAAGCCCATCACATGGGCTCCTAATGGGCCCAACACTTACACTAAGTGGTCCCTAGGCCAAGCCACCTTATAAAAACCCAGGGACTGTGGGCAGATGCAAGATTAGCCCATCAGGTATTGCCCTTAATGGTCTTACAGTTAACCTCTCAGCCCATAATGATCAAACACTGCCCGACAAGAGAGGACCTCTCCCTCGGCTGCAAGGAATAGTGTTGCACCGTCTACTCACAACCTAGCCTCTCCATTCAGAAACGCAGTTTTGACATCCATTTGTCAAATCTCGTAGTCATGGTATGTTGCTATAGCTAGCAGGATCCTAATGGATTTAAGCTTGGCCACAGGCGAAAAGGTTTCCTCATAATCGATGCCCTCTTTCTGAGTATACCCTTTCGCCACCAAACGAGCTTTGTAGGTCTCAACCTTACCATCGGGGCCCTTCTTCCTCTTATAGCTCCATTTGCAACCAATTGCTTTTACCCCGGGGGGCGGATCTACTAGAGTCCAGACTCCATTGGTCTTCACTGAGTCCATCTCAGCTCTCATGGCATTACCCACTTCAGGGAATCTATGTCCAACATAGCTTCCTAATAAGTCACGGGATCCTCCTCACTAGTCAAGGCTTCCACTAGGTAACTATCCTATTCATAGCCAAAACGGACCGGTGGCCTGGATACCCGGGTAGATCTTCTAAGTTGGTCACTACCTGGAACTTGTAGGACACCTCCCACTACATCTGAGCTCTCCTCATCAAGAACAATTTCCTGACGATGATTGTTCAAAATGTAATCATTTTCCAAGAATTGTGCATTTCGGCTGTAGAACACCTTCTGCTCACCTGGGTCATAGAATAGGTAACCCACAGAGCCTATCGGGTAGCCTACAAATAGGCAACGACTGGTCTTGGATTCCAACTTGTCCACACTCATTCTTTTAACGTGCGCAGGACAACCCCAAATCTTTAAGTGTCGGACACTTGGTTTCTTTCCAGTCCAAAGTTCGTATGGAGTATTCGGAACCGATTTGGTTGGAACCCAATTCAGCACGTATATCGCAGTCTCCAATGCATAACCCCAAAAGGATGTGGGTAACTCTGAGTGTATGAGAAGCGACCAGACCATATCCAATAAGGTCCTATTCTTCCTCTCTGAAACACTGTTAAGCTGTGGTGTAGTAGGAGGAGCCAACTGTGATACTATCCCGTTGACCTTCAAGTAGTCCGTGAATTCGTCAGAGAGATATTCGCCACTTTGATCCGATCGAAGGGTCTTAATTTCTCTCCCTTACTATTTATCGATCTCTTGTCTAAACTCTTTGAACTTTTCAAAGGATTCTGACTTATGTCTCATTAGGTACACATAACCATACCGAGAATAATCATCGGTAAATGTAATGAAATACACGTGCTGGTTACGAGTCCTAACACTCAGGGGACCACATACATCAGTATGTATAAGGTCAAGTATGCCTGTACATCTTTCAGGCTTACCGTTAAATGACCGTTTCATCATCTTACCCTGAAGGCAAGGCTC
>NW_010729492.1:11806-38749 GCF_000365185.1 Nelumbo nucifera | reverse complement strand
TAATCATATTACTGAAAAATATCATTCCTATGGCCGCAGTTGCAACACTTGCAGAAGTCCCCAAGTAAAGCGTTACTTCTCCTTCACTCAGCCTTCTGCTTACCTTGAACCCCTGCAGTGAGTTACATGCATGAGTTGAAGCCCTAGAGTCAATACACCAGGACACAGAAGCTACCAACATGTTGGTTTCTATGACACAAGATTCGAAATTACCTTTCTTGGATTCTAGGTACTTAGGACAATTCCTCTTCCAGTGGCTGGTCTGCTTACAGAAGTGACATGCATCCGATGCCTTGTCTTTCTTCTGCTTCTTGGGCTTGGTGGCTTTCTTCTGGGGCTTCTTTGCCTTCCTCTTTTTCTTGCCCGATTTGCTAGCTTCAACAAGCATAGCCACAGGTTCATTCTTTTAAATCAGTTCTTCGGCCCTCTGCAACATATTGCTGAGTTCCTGAACGTTGACATTTAACTTATAAATGTTGTAGTTCATGATGAACGGATTAAAGCAAGGAGGCAAAGAATTGAGGATGGCGTCTATCTAGGTCGCAAGATCCAACCCGGATCCAAGAGCCTCAAGCTCATTGATGTAGCCCATCATCCGAAGACAATGGTCATGAACTTGCTGCCCCTTGGACATCTGTGTGGTCATGAACTATTTCAAGACCTTCTGTCGAGTAGAACGATTATGATCTTCATACATTGTCTTTAGACTATCCAATATGTCCTTGGCAAGTTCGATCTGATCGAACTGCCTCTGTATCAGATTGTCCAGTGAGGCAATGATGTAACACCGGGCAAGGGAGTTTTTCTCCTCCCAATCCTGATAGTCCCTCCTCCTGGCCTCAGAAGCCCTATCTCCCGGACGATCCGAGGCAGGATTCATGGCTACCTTGTCTAGTTTCTTAGAGGTTAAGACCAGCATTAGGTTACAATACCAGTCGGCATAGTTTGGACCCTTAAGCTTGCTGTCGTCAAGAATCTTTGCAAATTGTCTGTTTGCCATTTTCTGATAAAACAACAAACATTAGTCCACAACCTAATTTGATTGATGTTCATTACATAGATATGACTTTTAATCTATGTTCCATTCCCATTTGTTCATCTCTGAGATTTCCCTTCTATCTCAGTGGTGGAGACAGCGACTTGTCTCTGGAAATGTGGGAAACCACATAGGGTGCATGGAGCCAACTGTTTCAGCTGCAAAACCCCACCACCTTTCTGTGAAGGATCATATCAACTCATCACATGAGCTTTCCCTTTGGCCTCTGTTAGACAAGGTTCATAGCCATTTTAGGTTAAACCTTTCTGTCCCGTGAGTGCTCACCCATCATATTCGTGAACGCGAAGGTATCGTGAGAGAGTTCCCAATTTCTGGTGAAGCCCCTCCCACATCGGTCTATGGCGCCCCTATCATCTTATGAAACACTCAGACAAAACCAACAGCAAATGGATAGCCTATTTTCTGGTGCGTTTGCTCATTACTGAAGGACACATCTTCATGCTAATGATGGAAGGCCTTTAGAGAGTTCATCATATGAATCTCCCTATCACATGCACTCATATTGCTGGTGGGAACAAAATTTATGCCCTAGCTTAATTTAGGTCAAACCAAAGTGGCTCCCACTGGCTTTCATAAAGCCAGATTTCTGGTGAGCCCTAATCGGCTAGGGTTTCGCATGTACCCTTTTCAGGGGTGTGGAGCCCACCACTGAGGGAGGTCATCCATTGACCCTAAGGGGCACCATGGCAATAATGTGCATTCAGCCATGGTGTGCGCAAGAGCCACTATCATATCTGCATGGGCCAAGTTCTTATGGCCCATGAATGTTGCGCATCACACATCCATACATCACATGCAGGGATAAATTGATCCAATCAATTAAATATCTGTAAGGCCCATAATTAAATCCCATTTTAATCCATAACATTAACAATTAATATTATCTAGGTATATGGGCTGAATTAGGGTTAAGCAGTTCGGCCCATATAGCTTTACCTGCAATGTGGGCTTTTAGTAGTTTTAACAATTTAAAACTGAGCCTTACAGGTTGGGCCAAATTAAACTTTTAATTAATTATCATTCCTTAGGCCTATTAGTGGGAAAATTAGGGCTGACATCAGCCTTGATCGAACCCTAGATTCGGTCCAACCAGTTTGGACCAATCTGGTTCGAATGGGTCTAGGGTTTGATCTTTAATTAAAAATTTAATCCAAGAAACCGAGCTGAAATTAAATACTGATAAAAGAACAACAAGAATCAGTCAAAGATGACTATTTGCACATTCCATCCTGCAAAACAAAGGTTAGATCACAGTATGCAGTTTCATAAACTGCAAATCGCAGATAGCGATTCTCCCTTCTGCAAAATATCCTTCCTTGCGCCGCCATCTTCGATCCAAAATAAAATAAATAGAAAACCTAATTTCTATTAATATTACATCAGATCGAATGCCTATACATTTAGTCTAAAAACAAAAAAAAATATTTTATAGACCAAATAAAATAAATCAATCAAGAAACTGCAAATCACAGTTTTCTGCGCCAATCAAGACTTCGATCTCCATATGTACAAACAACCCATAAATCAAGAAAAATATAGAGAACAATTTTAAATAAAATTCAGATTTATAAAAATTAATTTCAGATCAACCACCCTTCATCTGGAAACAAATTTTCCAGAAAAACCCTAAATCTGCGCAAATCAGGCAGAACGCCTTCTGCCCATTTGCGCAGGTTCAGATCTTATCTTTTACGGTTCAAGACTTGAACCATGGCTCTGATACCACTGAAGGAATGAGAGATCCATCATATGGATGGCTGAACCCTGCAGGTAGGTTAGGCGAAATTTCAAAAATTTCCTCACCCCTCATCTGGGAATCACATTCCCTGTTTTAGAAAATTTGCATTTTCAATGATCAATCTTGAACCATAAACTGAACCAGATCTGAAACCAGAAGCAGGAGAGGGATATACCTGATACAGAGAAGCAGTATCTCCCAATGAAGGTGTTCACACCCAAAGAAAGACTCCAAAGACTGCTCCCACTGAAGATGACACAGTGTAGGGTGGAGCAGAATCAGCAATGTTCGTCCAACGAACCGAACCCTTCGCAAGAATTCGCTGGAGGCTATGAGCACAACTTTGAATCAGCCTTTCTCCAAAGACTGATATAAAGATCCAATCTTGATCATTCCTACTTGAGGAGGAGATCGAACTAGCAGTTATGGCGGCGACAGGAAGGAGGCAGCAAAAAGAAAATAGCGCAGTGATGCTATGTTCTTTCTTCTGTACCTCTAGCTCTGAATGAGAATCTGTGTGTTGGAGGCTGCTGCCCCCTCCTCCTATTATAACCTTAAAGGCATCAGCTCCTAATCCCATTAGGAGTTGCTGATCCAAAACATATTTGGATCTGAATTCCCTTTAAGTGATAAGGGAAGACCCTTATCTTATCTGCAGATTAGATCAGCCCTCTCCTAATCTTATTAAGAGGTTTCCAGATCTAAATCTTATTTAGATGTTTGACTCTTTGAGTGGATAGTATTAAGACCTTATCCTATCTACTAATCTAATCCCAGATCCACCCCTTAATTTATCTGATCAAATCAGCCCAGTTCGAAATGGGCTTAAGGCCCATGAAGAATTTAGTGCTCATTAGGCTTCCAAAATGCTGCCCAGTTGGGCTTCTTTGTATGGCGTGGGACCCAAACATTGATCTACACATCAGCTACATGGGTTCAGCCCAGCCTCTGTTATAAGGCCTGCTCGAATACACTGTTATGGACAATGCACCCCCTGAAGCCTAT
The DNA here is from genome assembly GCF_000365185.1 of Nelumbo nucifera. Next base: position 34,949 of record NW_010729492.1, on the reverse strand, counting down.
CACATGGGTTCCTAATAGGCCCAACACTTACACTAAGTGGTCCCTGGGCCAAGCCACCTTATAAAAACCCAAGGACTGTGGGCAGATGCAAGATTAGCCCATCAGGTATTACCCTCAATGGTCTTACAGTTAACCTCTCAGCCCATAATGATCAAACACTGCCCGACAAGAGAGGACATCTCCCTCGACTGCAAGGAACAGTTTTGCACTCTCTACTCACATGGATCCCAGGAATTAAAACCTTTTGCAAACATTTTGAAACCATAATATATATATGTATATCCGTATATAAATATATTTTGCAAAACAAATTTCAATGATTGAAATCGGTTGCCGACAGCCTTTTTTTCCATCAGAGAGAGTGCATCCCCGATCATTACCTTTGTTCGACAAAGGGGATGATTCTGTCACTATGATCACCCACTCAGATGAATTCTCAGACTGTCCCAACATACCCAGGTTTTGACCCCTCTAAGGATCTCACTGATTGGTACATCAAAGACAGCCCAATCCGACACCCAGTGTAGTATCATAATTGAGTCTAGGGGTCAGCTGTAACTTTCTAGTTTTGCCCATCAATCTCCAAGGTCCAGGGCAATATTGGAAAATGGTTTGGTTTAGGGTTTCAAGTAAACCTACACTACATGTGCTTTGGGTCTCACCTTGGCAGCTGAAACAGGCCACCCCAACACTTGGCGGCACACCAGTGTCAGCCTTGGTAGGATAAATCTCCCCAGAGTTATCCAACGGCTGTGAACATTCTAAACTAACACGAGTCTCATAAGTATCCAGTTTAAGGGTATTACACGGAAACATACCACCGGAACATGAATCAAATATGTACTTTATTCATTTACAATAAATGTCATTAAGTACATCATTCTGATTGGAGCTAAGGGCATACACTGGGGATAATGTTACGTTCTTGGTTTTGTATGTAGATGACATTCTGCTAATTGGGAATGATGTAGGAATGATGACTACGGTGAAAGTATGGCTTTTACAACAATTCTCCGTGAAAGATCTTGGAGAAGCCTCCTATATACTGGGTCTTCGACTCTATAGAGATAGATCAAAGAGGATAATTGGATTATCCCAATCTGCTTACATTGACAAGATAGTCAAGAGATACAGCATGGAGAACTCCAAGAAAGGAAATGTTCCTTTCATGCACGGAGTCACTCTCTCCAAGGGGATTCCTCCCAAGAATCCCGAGGAGATTGAGGGCATGAAGGACATTCCCTAATCCTCAGCCATAGGGAGCATCATGTATGCCATGTTGTGCACTCATCCTGACATTGCTCAGGTAGTGAGTGTAGTAAGCAGATTCTAGGCCAACCCAGGGTAGGAGCACTAGACTGTTGTGAAAAATATACTTAAGTACCTTCGAAGGACAAAAGAGTTTTGAAAAATTTTTGAAATTTTTGAAATTTCAACCCAGGGAATGTGATTCCCAGTGTAGTAAGCAGATTCTAGGCCAACCCAGTGTAGTAAGCAGATTCTAGGCCAACCCAGGGAATGTGATTCCCAGATGGGAGAGAGAAAAATTTTTGAAATTATGCCCAACCTACCTACAGGGTTTAGCTATCCATATGATGGATCTCTCATCCCTTCAACAATGATGGTTGAAACCACCAATGCGTCATCATGGGGTGTTGCTACCCCCTTTAGGTCCTTGTCCATGAAGGAGAGGGATTCTTGCTTCTGCTTCTTGAGGGTCGGCCCCTAGATGTTCAGTTGCCTGGCATAGGCTTTGCAAGTTGAGGCCGAGGCTCCACCCAAGGTCATGCCTCCCACTATGACGTCTGCTACTTGTTGTTGTTGGTGGTGGTGCTGTTGAAATGACGAGGCACTGGCCTGCTTCTGGCATACTGCTTGAAGTGGCCCCAACAAATGAGGGAGTTTTTCTCATTTTTGAGATCATAATAGTCCTCGGTGTCGTGGCCAGTATCCCGGTGGTGTATACTGATTGTAAGCCAACGCCGAGGTAGGTGGCTTCCTGTCGTGGTTGTTGTTGCGGACATGGTCTTTGTTCTTCCTCTTCTTCTCGGGGGCTCCGTTCCAGTGCTCTATGCCTCTCTCATGGGCGTCTATAGCTGAAGCCTCTTCAATGACAATGTACTTTTGAGCCCTTTATAGGAAGTCCAGCTTCATCTTCGGCTGGCTTTTGGCAACTAAGCATTTGAGAGCTGAGTCGAGGAGGAGCCCACTAATAGTGGCATGCATAGAAACCAGGGGGTCGAGGTCACAGACCTCGAATTCTTCTTTTTTGAACCGGTCGAAGTATGACTGCAAACTCTTTCCTCACTTTTGCTTAACGGTCATCAGCGAGACAATGCTTTTCTGGGGGCATTGGCTGCTGGTGAAGTGGACGAGGAACATGCTAGAAAATTGTTCCCATGAGGTGATGGATTGTGGTGGGAGGTAGGAAAACCACGCCGAGCGGCTCCCTTGAAGGTCGCCTGGAAAGTCTAGCACATCAAGGCATTGGAATATCCATACAAGATCTTGAGCACCCTAAAGCTCTCTAGGTGGTCGTCTAGGTCAATGTTCCCGTCATACGTCTCCAAGGTGGAAGCTTTTGAGTTTGGAGGTAGAGGCTCGACGGTGATGTTAGGGGAGAAGGCATCCATTCTCCCAAGGGAATTTCTCTATCCGACCAAGGTGTCAGTTCGACCCTCCTTAACTTGTCGGAGCTCGGCTTCGATAGCGCCAAGCTCAGCTCGGAGTTCAGCAAACATGGGGTTAGGCATAACCTATGTACCATCCAGGTCTTCATGGGAATGACGGTGATCGATGCGGACTCCGGAGTGCTCAGAGTTGAGACTGCATGCTTCGTGCTTAGCGTGATGGTCATTCAAGATGTCCTAGAGGACTGAGACATGAGGGGAAGAGGCTCAACGTTGGCCCTCGGCCCTGGAGTGGGTGTTGGGGTGATCACGGCGTCTGCCTTCGTCCCTCAGATTGGCCCTTTAGCATCGGTAATGTTGCTCAGAGGGCTAGAGGCTATCCTCCAATCATTTCGGTTCTTCCTCCCTTCGGTAGCAGGTCTGGATTTATCCTCCCTTCAGTTGGGAGGTCTGGTGGTTCGGGAGAGCGGGTCAACTGGACGACTACTACAAGACTCTGAGGGCTTGGCCCGATGCGCATGGCTGAGGCTGGAGACCGATTGGTTGGTGGACCCATGTCGGCCTGACTTTGTTGACTCGCTGTGTCAAGTACTCCAGGCGGTTGAGCATAACCCAGAACTATTCACCGGTGACAAGATTTTATGTATTTCTTATTCTTTGTCCCATGTTGGTTGATTAGAGCTTGGGGACTTGTTAACTTGTTAAAGTTCTTTGGGGAACCTCCTAGCAACAGTTCCCACAGATGGCGCCAATTGTTGAGGCTCGAGATGGTCGAGGACCATAAAGTAATTTCACCCTAGACTTTGAAGGCTTCACGGGTTCGAGGAGCTTGTTTCCAGGGCCGAGGTGGAGAGGGCTCCGAATACTGTAGAAGACGAAGGTAGGTGGTTGAGGTGTTGCAAGGCAGAATATGTCAAAGGCCCCGAGTGAGAACTTGGGGCAGTCTCTGACGGCCAAGTTAGTACGGCGTACAAAAAGGAGAATTAGAATACAACTCTAGAGATCAATTCCAAGTCCAAATGCAGATTGTCTTTCTTCCCCCTTTACCTGGAGGGGAGCACCCCTATTTATACTTGAGCTGCCTAGAGGTAGGTGGGGATGAATGCCTGAGAGAGATCTGCGGGGACGCGTGGGCGGTCCACAATTAGCTCCGTATGAGAGGAGCAGAGTAATTCTTGATGTAACAGATCTCGTTGAAAGGATGAGAGATCCATCATATGGATGGTCGAACCCTATAGGAAGGTTGGGCGAAATTTCAAAAATTTCTCTCTCTCCCATGTGGGAATCGCATTCCCTATTTTAGAAAACTGTATTTTCAAGGATCAATCTTGAAACCAAACTGGACCAGATCTGAAACCAAAAGGGAGTAGATGGATATACCGGATACGGAGTAATAGTAAACCCCCAATGAAGGTGTTCACTCCCAAGGAGAAGACCAAAGGCTGCTTCCACTGAAGATGACACAGTGCGAGGTGAAGCATAATCATTAGGATGGTTCTTCAGCAAGAACCGAATTCTTCAACAAGAAAATGATGGAGGGCTGGTGAGCATGACTTCAGATTGCCTCTTCTAGCAAAAGGAAATCTCAAGAACTGTTCTTGATCACTCCCACTGGTGGAGATTGAACTGGGTAGGGTGGCAAGAGCAGGAAAGAATTAGAGTAGAAGACAGTATAGTCAAATTGTGTTGTCTCTCTCTGTAATTCAGTAGATTGTTAGATGATTCGGAGGTTCGCCCTGCTCTTCTATTTATAGCCTTAAAGAGAGGATCTCCTAATCCCATTAGGAGTTTCCTAATGCAAATCTCTTATTTGGATTTGGACACTCTTTAAGAGATAAGGATAATCCCTTATCTTATCTGCAGATAAAAATCAGCCTTCCTAATCTAATTAGGAGTTTCCTAATCCAAATCTTTATTTGGATCTGGACTCTTTGAGTGGATAGGGATAATACCTTATCCTATCAACTGATCCAAATCCCAGAACCGCCCCTTTTAATTAATCTTATTAAGCCAGTTCAGTTTGGGCTATCAGGCCCATTAAGTCTATGTGCTCACTAGCCCTCTTAATCTGCTGCCCAGTTGGCTATGCTTGTATGGAGTGGGACTAAAACATTGATCTACACATCAGCCACATGGGTTTAGCCCAGCCTCAGTCACAAGGCCTTGTCGAATTCTCTGTAGGAGATAGTGAACCCTTGAGTTCATCACCATGGGCTCTTAATGAGTCCAACATTTACACTAAATGGTCATTGGGTCAAACCACATTATAAAAACCCAAGGACTATGGGCAGATGCAAGATTAGCCCATTAGGTATTACCCTCAATGGTCTTACACTTAACCTCTCAGCCCATAATGATCAAACACTACCCAACAAGAGAGGACCTCTCCCTCGGCTGCAAGGTACAGTGCTGCAATCTCTACACACATGGATCCTAGGAATTAAAACATTTTGCAAATATTTTGAAACCATAATATGTATATGTATATCTCTATATAAATATATTTTTCAAAACAAATTTCAACGGTTGAAATCGACTATTGGTAGTTTTGGTTTCCATCAGAGAGAGTGCATCCTCGATCATTCACTTTGTCCAACAAAAGAGCTGATCCTGTCACTATGATCACCCACTCAGATGAATTCTTGGATTGTCCCAACATACCCAGGTTTTGACCCCCTCTATGGATCTCACTAATTGGCATATCAAAGACAGCCCAATCCGACACCTAGTATAATATCATAATCGAGTCTAGGGGTCAGGTGTTACATTCCAGTTTTGCCCATCTATCTCCAAGGTCAAGGGCAATACTAGAATTTTGGTCTGGTTCAGGGTTTCAAGAAAACCCACACTGCATGTACCTCAGGTCTCACCCTGGTAGCTGAGACAATCCACCCGAACCAACTTGGTGGCACATCAATGTCAGCCTTGGCAATATAAATCTCCCCAGATCTATCCAATGACTGTGAATGTTCTAAACTAACACAAGTCTCATATGTGTCCAGTTTAAGGATATTACACAAAAACACACCATAATAACATGAATCGAATATGTACTTTATTCATTTACATTAAAAGCCATAGTGTACATCATTCTGATTGGAGCTAAGGGCATACACTGTCTAACATCTCCCACTTGCAGTTAAGAACAATCGGGTGTAAGCCGAAGTCCCATGCTTTTCACTTGTTTCTTAAACACTTTCTGTGTCAGTGGCTTAGTCAATGGGTCTTCTACATTTTCTATTGATGCTACCTTCTGAATTAGGATGCCCCCTCTTCCATCTATCTCTCATAGTACATGGTACTTCCTCTCAATGTGCTTCGACTTCGAGTGGGCTTATGAAACCTTAGCCGGAGCAATGGCTTCAGTGTTGTCTCACAACAATGGAATGGGTGATGTGCTAGATGGAAATACTCCCAATTCCTGAATGAACTTCTTCATCCGTATGGCTTCTTTGGTAGCTTCACTTGTGGCAATGTATTCGGCTTCGTTTGTAGAATCCACTGTAGACCCTTGTTTGCTGCTTTTCCAGAAAACAAAACACGATCCTATCGTGAGGATATAACCAGATGTAGACTTTCTATCATCTGGATCTGACTGGAAATCAGCATTAGTATACCCTTGGATCTGTAGTGAACTACCATCAAATACCAGACAAAACTCTTTTGTCCTTCGAAGGTATTTTAGTATGTTTTTCACAGTGGTCCAATGCTCCTGCCCTGGGTTAGATTGGTATCTACTTACCACACTCACTGCCTGAGAAATGTCAAGACGAATGCACAGCATGGCATACATGATGCTCTCTACGGATGAGGCAAAGGGAACCTCTTTCATGCCCTCAATCTCTTTGGGAGTCTTAGGAGACATACCCCTGGAGAGAGTGACTCCATGCTTGAAAGAAACGTTTCCTTTCTTGGAGTTCTCCATGTTGTATCTCTTGACTATTTTGTCAATGTAAGCAAATTGGGATAATCCTATTATCCTCTTTGATCTATTTCTATAGAGTCGAAGACCCAATATGTAGGAGGCTTCTCCAAGATCTTTCATAGAGAATTACAGTGAAAGCCATACTTTCCCCGTAGTTAACATAACTAAATCATTCCCAATGAGTAGAGTCATACCAGATTTTGCTCAAAGTCAAACTGTTTGACAGTAGAGCCATACCAGATGTTCCAACTCCTAGAAGCTTGCTTAAGTCCATATATGGATCGGTTTAGTTTACATACCATGTGTTCCTGACCTGTAGCTATAAACCTTGCGGTTGCTGCATATAGATATCTTCAATAAGATCTCCATTCAGGAACGCAGTTTTGACATCCATTTGACAAATCTCATAGTCATGGTATGCTGCTACAGCTAGCAGGATCCTAATGAATTTAAGCATGGCCACATGCGGAAAGGTTTCCTCATAATCGATTCATTCTTTCTGAGTGTACCCTTTCGCCACAAGACGAGCCTTATAGGTCTCAACCTTACCACCGGGGCCCTTCTTCCTCTTATAGATCCATTTGCAACCAATTGCTTCTACCCCAGGGGGTGGATCTACTAGAGTCCAGGCTCCATTGGTCTCCATTGAGTCCATCTCTACTCTCATGGAACCTACCCATTACAAGGAATCTATGTCCAACATAGCTTTTGTATAAGTCTCGGGGTCCTCCTCATTGGTCGTGGCTTCCACCAAGTAACTTTCTCGGTCATAGCCATAACGAACTAGAGGCCTGAAATCCCGGGTAGACCTCCTAGGTTAGTTATTAACTGGAGCTTGTGGGACATCTTCCGTTACCCTTGAGCTCTCCTCATCAAGAACAACTTCTTGATGATGATTGTTCAGGATGTAATCCTCTTCCAAGAAATGGGCATTTCGACTACAAAACACCTTCTATACTCCTAGGTCATAGAATAAATACCCTACAGAGCCTTTTGGGTAACCTATAAATAGGCAATGACTAATCTTGGATTCCAATTTGTCAGCACTCGTTCTTTTAACATGTGCCGGACAACCCCAAATCTTCAAGTGTCTTACACTTGGTTTCTTACTAGTTTAAAGCTCATAGGGAGTCTTCAGAACGTATTTGGTTGGAACCCAATTCAGCACATATATCGCAGTCTCTAATGCGTAACCCCAAAAGGATATGGGTGACTCTGAGTGTACGAGAAAGTCTGGTTCCTTTCTAACACATCGATTAACTTTGGTGTAGAAGGAGGAGCTAGTTGTGATACTATCCCATTGTCCTTTAAGTAGTCCCTGAATTCGTCAGAGAGATACTCGCTACCTCGATCTGATCGAATGGTCTTAATTTCTCTCCCTATTTGTTTCTCGACTTCTTGTCTGAATTCTTTAAACTTTTCAAAAGATTTAGACTTATGTCTCATTAAGTATACATAACCATACCGTGAGTAATCATCGGTAAAGGTTATAAAATAAATGTGCTAGTTACGTGTCCTAACATTCGTGGGACCACATGCATCAGTATGTATAAGGTCAAGTGTGCCTGTCGATCTTTCAACCTCACCGTTAAATGGTTGTTTCATCATCTTACCCTGAAGGCAAGGTTCACAGGTTGGAAGATCTTCTACAGTTAGAAAATCCAAAGGACCATCCTTTACCAACCTTGTGATACGATCTATGTTAATGTGGCCATGTCGGTAATGCCACAAGCATGTGGGATTGACTGTATCACGGGTTCTTTTCTTGGGGTTATTATCCGACGTAGTTTTGGTTATATTTGTTTCCAGAGAAGGATGGAGAACATAGAGACCATCTTAAGTTCTCCGTATGTGAGGAATTTGTTATTTCTTTCGATAGTAATCATATTAGTAAAGAGAATAGAGTATCCATTTGCACACAGTTTTGAAACAGAAATCAAATTTCTTCTCAAATTGGGTACATAAAGACAATCTTTTAATGTAATTGATCATTCTCTGAAATACAATTCTACAGTTTCTATGGCTGTAGCTGCAACACTTGCAGAAGGCCCTAAGTAAAGAATCACCTCTCCGTCACTTAGTCTTCTGCTTGTCTTGAACCCCTACAATGTATTACATGCATGAGTAGAAGCAGAAGTCATCTTACCCTAAAGGCAAGGTTCACAGGTTGGAAGATCTTCTACAGTTAGAAAATCCAAAGGACCATCCTTTACCAACCTTGTGATACGATCTATGTTAATATGGCCAAGTCGGTAATGCCATAAGCACGTGGAATTAACTGTATCACGGGTTCTTTTCTTGGGGTTATTATCCGACGTAGTTTTGGTTATATTTGTTTCCAGAGAAGAATGGAGAACATAGAGACCATTCTTAAGTTCTCCGTATGCGAGGAATTTGTTATTTCTTTTGATAGTAATCATATTACTAAAGAGAATAGAGTATCCATTTGCACACAGTTTTGAAATAGAAATCAAATTTCTTCTCAAATTGAGTACATAAAGACAATCTTTTAATGTAATTGATCATTCTCTGAAATACAATTCTACAGTTCCTATGGCTGTAGCTGCAACACTTGTAGAAGGCCCCAAGTAAAGAATCACCTCTCTGTCACTTAGTCTTCTGCTTGTCTTGAACCCCTACAATGTATTACATGCATGAGTAGAAGCCCCGGGGTCAATACACGAAGAAGCAGAAGTTACCAATATATTGGTTTCTATGACAAAGGGTTCGAAATTACCTTGTTTCTTGATTTCCAGGTACTGAGGACATTTCCTCTTCCAGTGGTCGGTCTAGTTGCAGGAGTGATAAGCATCTGATGCTTTGTCCTTCCTCTACCTTTTGGGCTTGCTAACTTTCTTCTGAGGCTTCTTCTTTGCCTTCCTCTTCTTCTTACCCGATTTTCCACCTTCAACAAGCATGACAATGGGCTCATCCTTCTTTATCAATTCTTCGGCCATTTGCAACATATTATTGAGTTCTTGGATGCTAGCATTTAATTTGTTCATGTTATAGTTCATGATGAACTAATTGAAGGAATGAGGCAAAGAGTTCAAGATGACATCAACCTTGGTGACATGATCTAGCCCAGATCCAAGAGCCTCCAGTTCATTGATGTACCCCATCATCTTAAGACAATGGTCATGAACTAGTTGGTTCTTGGACATTTGTGTAGTCATGAACTGTTTCAGGACCTTCTGACGAGTAGAACAATTATGCTCCTCATACATTGTCCTTAGACTATCCAAGATATCCTTGGACAATTCAATCTAATCGAATTGTTGTTGTATCTGATTATCTAAGGAGGCTATGATATAGCATTGGGCAAGAGAATTTTTCTCCTCCCATTCTTGATAGTCCCTCCTGTGGACCTCAGAAGCCCTATCATCCGGATGTTTTGGAGTAGGGTTCTAGCTACCTTGTCCAATTTCTCGGACGTTAGGACCAACATAAGGTTACGATACCAGTCAGCGTAATTTGGGCCCTTAAGCTTGTTGTTGTCCAACAGTTTAGTGAATTGACCGTTTGCCATTTTTGATAAAGAGAAATGCTAATATTAGTCCCCAACCTTATTTGATTCATGTTATCTACATAGATATGGTTTTTAATCTATGTTCAATTTCCATTTTTCCATCTCTGAGATTTCCCTCCTAACACAGTGACAGAGACTTCAAATTATGTCTCTAGAAATGTGGGAATCACATAGGGTTAATGGAGCCAATTGTTTCAACTGCATAATCCCACCACTTTTTGTGAAGGATCATATCCACTCATCTTATGAGCTTTCCCTTTGGCCTCTGTCAGACAAGGTTCATTGTCATTTTATGTTTAATCCTTTCTGTCCAATGACTGCTCGCCCATCTTATTCATGAATGCCAAGTTACCGTGAGAGAGTATTCTATTTTAAGATAGGCCCCTTCCACATCTCTCTATGATGCCCCTATCATCTTATGAAACAATCCAACAGATCCAACAGCAAATGGATAGACCAAATTTATGGTGCATTTCCTCATTACTAAAGGACCCATCTTCATGTTAATGTTCGAAGGCCTTTAAAGAGTTCATCACATGAATCTCTCTATCACATGCACTCACATTTCAGTGGAGGGAACAAAATATTACGCCCTAGTTTAATTTAGGTCAAACCAAAGTGGCTCCCTCTGGCTTTCATAAAGCCAGATTTAGATGGACCCTAAACAACAAGGTACACTGCTGCACTCTCTACTCACATGGATCCTGGGAATTAAAACCTTTTGCAAACATTTTGAAACCATAATATATATGTATATCTCTATATAAATATATTTTTCAAAACAAATTTCAATGGTTGAAATTGACTGCCGACAGTTTTGGTTTCCATCAAAGAGAGCGCATCCCCGATCATTCGCTTTGTCCAACAAAGGGGCTGATCCTGTCACTATGATCACCCACTCAGATGAATTTTTGGACTGTCCCAATGTACCCAGGTTTTGACCCCCTCTAAGGATCTCACTGATTAGCATATCAAAGATAGCCCAATCCGACACCTAGTATAGTATCATAATAGAGTCTAGGGGTCAGGTGTAACATTCTAGTTTTGCCCATCTATCTCCAAGGTCCAGGGTAATATTGGAATTTTGGTCCGGTTCAGGGTTTCAAGAAAACCCACACTACATGTACCTCAGGTCTCACCCTGGCAACTAAGACAAGCCACCCCTACCATCTTGGCGGCACATCAGTGTCAGGCTTGGCAAAATAAATCTCCCCAGATCTATCCAACGGTTGTGAAGATTCTATACTAACACAAGTCTCATATGTGTCTAGTTTAAGGGTATTACACAGAAACACACAATAACAACATGAATCAAATATGTACTTTATTCATTTACATTAAATGTCATAATGTACATCATTCTGATTGGAGCTAAGGGCATACACTGTCTAACTCTCGTTCCCAGGTCTGGTGCTCTTGGGCTGGGCCTCCCAGCCTCGAATGGTCTGGGTTGGGTCACCCCACACCAGGTACCATCCAAGCTATTCTTGTATTGGCTATTAGGGACATAAAGTTTAGTATTTTGACTTTAATGGATGTTTTTGATGTTTTTCTTTTATTTTTCCAAGCATGATAAAATGATTTAGACATTTTCTCCCTTTGGTTCATTCAAATGTGCTTCCTTTTCCAAAGCTTTAACTTAATCAAATGGTATTAGGGGTTTGTCTTTTCTTACAAAATGGTTCAGGGTAAACTTATCCCCCAAGGGTTGGGGGTTTTTATTTGGAGGATTTCCTAAAAAGAATAAACACTTCTAATTTGTTCAAAGTAAAAGACCTAAAAGTTGTTTATCCCCTCATTGGTGCATTTTTTTATAAGGCTAATGGTGAGAATTTCTACACTTATTAATCTCTTGCAACTTTGTTAAAGATACTTGTGAGCCATTTTCTTCTTTGTTTGGGTGCAAATGGATCTCCCGACTCTGAATGTGTAAAACTTATTTGCCTCTGCATTTTTTAGTTGGTCAAAGAAGAGGGAAAAATTATATGGAGATTAGACATGTTCATGGGCCAGGCCGGGCTGGGCTCTGGCCGGGCTTTCACTTGTCACTAAGGGAAATATGCTAGACCCGAGCCCGAGCCCGGCCCGACCAATGGGCCTATAACTTGGGCCCAAGCCCGGCCCTGATAAAAAAGCCCGAAGCCTGAGCCCGAGCCCGAAGCCTGACGTAATAAAAAAAAAACAATTTTCCCTATTCAAATTAGAATTAAAAATGCATATAGTTTTTTTTTCCTATTTAAATGAACAATGGGCCCACAAGATGGTTTTTTCCCCTTTCTTTTATATTTTAAAACACAGTTTTACATTCTTAAATAAAAAAAAATGTATTCAAATGGACATAATCACATTACTCACTTTAAGTCTAATATTAGGTCGGGTCGGGCCGGGCTCGGGCTGGGCTATTTTGACAAAACTCGAGCCCGGCTCGAATTTATTGGGGGCTGGGCTTTTTGGCCCGCATTTAAACCCGCGGGCCTATAACCACATTCAAGCCCGTCCGGGGGCCGGCCCGTCGGGCCACCCGGCCCATGAACAGGTCTAATGGAGATGTGTAAGGGCTGCCATTAGCTGAACCATCTGGGAGAATAGAAATTAAGAATTATTCAGAGAATGAAAGAAGAAGCTATTATGGAGGTGATTTTTACCAGAACAATACACTAGATGATGTCTTTGGAACTCTGTCAAGATTTATCAATGGACGATGTGCATAGAAGTTGGAGAACAATTGCCATCTCAACCCTAGTTAGGGAGGCCTCAGTTTTGTCTTTGACCCCTCCTCCCAATGGTTTTTTCAAGCTGAACTTTGATAGAAGCAATGATGGAAATCCAAGGCCCTCAAGCATTGGGGATGTTATAGGGAATGAGGAAGGGAATTCAGTTGCTCTTTTCTCAAGACCAATTAGAATATGTGACTCTCTTAGGGTTGGGATTCAAGATGCCTTGGAAGTACAAAGAGCCAAGGAGCTGAACATTAGCAAATTGATAATAAAAGGGGATTCCAAACTGGTGGTGAATTGGTTGAAGGAGTAGAATGGACTATGGGTATATAGTAATGGAGAGAAGAAATTCAAGTGTCTGACTCAAGGCATTGAATTTAAAGTGTTTTGGATCAAAAGTGCCAATTACTTTACTAGTAGATTAGCCAAACAAGGGGTGAATAAGGCGTCTTTATTCTAAATTGTAATTTTTATGGCTTGTTTACTGTTTTCTTGGGAGAGTTAAGAGAGCTTACCTCTCCCTATTGTACCTTATTTCTTATTAATGACTTTTTCTTTGGTATTGATAAAAAAATCCATCTATAAACCTATTATCTTAAATTTGGAGCTACCTTTTACTCAAATTTAAAGATTTTTTTTATACGAGAGAGGAGAGGAGAGTGGGCATGTGAGAGGAGAAAATGTTACAACAAGAACAATAATCTATTAGAAGAGAGACTCTCGGGCCGAGAAAGAGAGAAAACAAAGAGCATATGGTCTTACATTAGGATATTAAAAAGGGAAGTTTGGTCATAAAAAAATATTTTTTAATCTCAATTCATCGTTTTTGTTATTATTTTCAAAAGGATTATACTATGATACCTGAAAGACATAATATCCAAAAAAAAAAGACATGCTATCAATCAACCAGTATCATAAATGTGTTAATCAATCAGGTTGTATATATCGATTTTTACAGGCTGGTTTTGATTAGTCAATGCTCTTCAAGTAACATGGTTTTTGAACCAGCGTTGACTTGAATGGTCGGATTATTCGGCCTAGAAACTGTCTAGTCAACCGGTTTGGTTTCACCCTAAACCATAATCTTGCCAAAAAATCACTGACTTAGTCAGTGACCCACTGACTCAGGTGGTTAAAACATCAACTAGTTTGACCTTAACAATGGTTTTTTGGCCATTTTTATTTTAATTATTTTTTTTAATTTTCACTTTTATTAAATTGCAACCGGTTGTCCACTCAGACCGGATGGTCGAACTACTGACCTGGAAACTAGTGGCCAAAGTGGTTCCAATTCCATATTGATTTTTAAAACATTGTCCAGAACCATATCTTTATGGCATCATAGATTTTCCCTTTTCAAAACCAAACTTAGTCATTTTTATGAAAAAAGCCCCCTAAGTTAATAAATTCCAAAAACAGAGGTAAGGAAAAGATATCCATGTGGTTTTCTCTCAATAATAATTAATAAGTAGAAGAAAAAAAGAAAATAAAATCCATGGAAATTACATCTATAGCAGTTTTGTGAGAGCTCTTTTCTCTCAAAACTAAATAAAAATTTACTAAAAGTGCAACTTCAAATAGAAAACTAAATAAAAATTAACAAAATTGCAAAATCCAACTAGGAATGGCAACGGGTAGGGTACTCGTGCAAATTTCCCTCCCCATTCCCTAACCCACCTATATACCACTGATCCCAAACCTATTTAACTTTTCCTCTCAATTTCCCAAACACGTCCCCACCTGTCCCACCCAATTTGAAAGGTAAATTAGCACTCTACTAAAATAAGTTTATTGCAGCATGAGTTGAAACTAGATCAGCTAATGATAGCACTAGAACTCTTAACACTACTGTAAGCCACTAAGCCATCTCACCTTTTGTGTTATTTAATGAAAGAAAATAAGTTTCCTAAACTTTTATTTTCATCCAAACAAACAATACATATTTATGATTAACAATTTCAACAAAAAATTAAAAAATAATATTTAAAATTAGCATTTTATAACTAAATGAAATAAATAATATATCGAAACCAAATTTACATCAAATGATGATTTTAAACCCAAGAAATTTATACAAATAAAATATTAATAATAGAATAAATATATTAGTACTTAAAATTTATAAATTTGTGCATGATATATATCTTACAATTTTAATATATTTTTATAATTATTAGTTATTATTTTAATCTATATTAAACAACATTATATTTACCATTAACAAAAGAAATAAAAAAATGTTTACAAAATATTCAAGAATATAATATTAAATTGAATCTATCAAATCCACTAATTTACATTTATATGAAAAAATGACTTTTAGTTTCAAAAAATTTTATAGATGTTCAAATTTTAATAATGAAATAATTATTTTAGTAATTAAAATTATTAATTTACATATGATATATATCTTATAAAAGTTAACAGATTTGATATATTTTGAGTAAAAAATATATATTTCTATAAATCATTAAATGATAATTTAATTTATATTTCAGAATTTAATATTTGGTAAACCTTTTTGTTAATGTTAAAAGTAAAAATAATAAAATAGAAAATAATTGATTTAATAATTTGTATAAATATAATAGGTTCTTATGTTTTGTGTCTTAGACTCTTATTTAATGTATTGTTTGATATTCATGCATCCTGCTATATTAATTGTAATATATTTTTCATATACGTCAACATATACATACATACATATATATATATATATATATATATATATATTTATGCATTATTTATGCATTTATGAATTTTGTATGTGTTTCCCTAGTATATCCAAGCTTTCTCATATTTTTCATTTGTATCCATGCATTGCATATCTGTATCCATATCTAAGTTGTTTTAAATGATACACAATATTGATACTTTAGTCATTGGTTCAATATTAAGTGTATGGAAGAATGTTCTTCGCAATTCATTATCTACCAATAACATTCAAGAAGAACCAACATTACATAGAATACTTCCATATAAAAGAGCAAAAAAAAAGATAGTGTAAATAAAAAAGAAAACCAAGTGTCATAAGAGAATTGGTAAACAAATAAGTTTATAATTTCAAAGAACCAAAAAACCAAAAAAAAAACAAAAACTGAAGGGATGAGAGATCCATCGCATGGATGCCCGAATCTTGCGGAATAGAATGGGCGAATTTCAAAAATTTTCTCTCCTTCCTATTGGGAATCGTATTCCCTATTTTAGAAAAATTTCATTTTTCAAGGATCAATCTTGAACCAGGAACCGAACCAGATCTGAACAAAAATAGTAAGAAAGGGATATACCTGATACGGAGAAACAATATCTCCCAATGGAGATGTTCACGCCCAAGGAAGGAACCAAAAACTGCTCCCACTAAATATGGCACAGTGTAGGATGGAGCAGAATCAGCAATGTTCTTCCAAAGAACCAGATCCTTCGAAAGAATCAGCTAGACAGCACGTGAGCATGAAAAGGGCTGATATCAAGAACATTTCTTGATCACTCCTACTATTGTGGAGATGCACTGGCAATGGCATCTGTGGCAGGAAGGAGGCGGCAGGGAGAAATCAACACAGTCTTACTGGATGTTATTTTCTCTCTTTTGTAATATTTTCTCTGTAGATGAGAATGTGAATGTGTTATAGGCTGCCGCCCCCTCCTCCTTTTATAACCTTAAAGGGATCAACTCCTAATCCTATTAGGAGTTGCTGATCCAAATCATATTTGGATCTAAATTCCCTTTAAGTGATAAGGATAAGTCCTTATCTTATCTGTAGATTAGATCAGCCCTTTCCTGATCTCATCAGGAGGTTTCCAGATCTAAATCTTATTTAGATCTGAACTCTCTGAGTGGATAGGGATAAAACCCTATCCTATCTGCTCATTTAATCCCCAATCCGCCCCTTTTATTTAATTGATCAAATCAGCCCAGTTCAAAATGGGCTTTAGGCCCAATAAGTATATGTGCTCACTTAGCCTTCCAAACTGCTGCCCAGTTGGGCTTCCTTGTATGGCGTGGAACCCAAGCATTGATCTACACATCATCCACAAGGGTTCGGCCCAACCTTTGTTACAAGGCCTAGCCGAATTCACTAGAAAACCCAGTGAACCCCTTAAGCCCATCACATGGACTCTATGGGCCCAACACTTACACTAAGTGGTCCCTGGGCCAAGCCACCTTATAACACCAGGAACTGTGGGCAGATGAAAGATTAACCCATCAAGTATAACCCTCAAAGGCCTTACACTTAACCTCTCAGCCCATCACATGGACTCTATGGGCCCAACACTTACACTAAGTGATCCCTGGGCCAAGCCACCTTGTAACACCCAGGAATTATGGGCAAATGCAAGATTAGCCCATCAGGTATAACCCTCAAAGGCCTTACACTTAACCTCTCAGCCCATAATGATCAAACACTGCTCGACAAGAGAGGACCTCTCGCTCGGCTGCAAGGCACAGTGCTGCACTTTATACTCACATGGATCCCGGGAATTAAAACCTTTTGCAAACGTTTATACCACTGAAAGAATGGTAAGATCCATCATATGGATGCCAAAAAGGTTGCGGAATGGATGGGCGAATTTCAAAAATTTATTGCCATTCTTCCAAATGGGAATCATATTCCCTAAATTTTGTAGGATTTATCTTGAATCAAAACCGAACCAATTCTGAACCAAAAGAGAAGGGAAGGGATATACCAGATCTGGAGAAGCAGTATCTCCCAACATCGGTGTTCACGCCCAAAGAAAATCCCAAGAACTGCTCCCACTGAAGATGACACAAGGATGATGGAACAGAACCAGCAATGTTCATTCCACGAACCAGGTTCTTCTGAAGAACTCGATGGAAGCGGTGAGCACCACACACAATCAAGAACTTTTCTTGATCTTCCCTCATAGAGAACTCGAACTGGCAGTAGATGGTGGTGGCTACTGGAGGAGAAGACTAGAGAAGAAGATGGCAAACTGCTTTTCTTATCTAGGGTTTGTGGTATCCTATATCAAGAATGCAGTCTAATCTGCGAAATCCCTTATGGTTCAAATTCTTGTAATTCGAATTAGGGTTTTTCCCCTCTTTTCTTAGTGATTAAGAAACCTCTTAATCTCATTAGGAGTTATCCTAATCCAAATCTGTATTTGGATAAGGAGTCTTCTTAATCCTATCTGCCGATTAGATCAACCCACTCCTGATCTTGTCAGGAGGTTACCAGATTCAAATCTAATTTGAATTTGGTCTCCATGAGTGGATAGGGTTAAGACCCAATCCTTTTTAGCTTGACCTAATCTCAGATCCGCCCCTTTAAGTGACTGATCAAATCAGCCCAGTTCGAAATGGGCTTTAAGCCCAATATGCATCAAGTGCTCAATAGGCTTCCAAATTGCTGCCTAGTTGGATTTCTTTGTATGGCATGGGACCCAAGCATTGATCTACACATCAGCCACATGGGTTCGGCCCAACCTTTGTTACAAGGCCTACCCGAATTCACTGGAAAGCCCAGTGAACCCCTTGAGCCCATGACATGGACTTTATGGGCCCAACACTTACACTAAGTGGTCCCTGGGCCAAGCCATCTTATAAAAACCCAGGGACTGTGGGCAGATGCAAGTTAGCCCAGCAGGTATAACCTTAAATGGCCTTACACTTAACCTCTCAGCCCATAATAATCAAACACTACCCGACAAGAGAGGACCTCTCCCTCGGCTGCAAGGAACAGTGTTGCATCTCTCTGCTCACATGGATTCCGGGAATTAAAACCATTTGCAAACATTTTGAAACCGTATATATCTATATATCTTATATATAAATTTTGCAAAACAAAACTCCAACGATTGAAATCATTTGTTGGCAGTTTGGTTTCCATCAAAGAGAGTGCATCCTTGATCATTACCTTTGTCTGACAAAGGGGTTGATCCTGTCACTATGATCACCCACTCAGATGAATTCTCAGACTATCCCAACATGCCTAGGTTTTGACCCCCGCTAAGGATCTCATTGATTGGCATATCAAAGACAGTTCAATCCGACACCTAGTGCAGTATCATAAGCGAGTCTAGGGGTCAGGTGTAACTTTCCAGTTTTGCCCATCAATCTCCAAGGTCTAGGGCAATACTGGAAATCTGGTCCGGTTCAAAGATTCAAGTAATCCTACACTGCATGTGCCTTGGGTCTCACCCTGGCGGATGAGACAGGCCACCCCAACATTTGGCAGCACACTAGTGTCAGCCTTGGCGGGAAAAATCTCCCCAGACTTATCCAATAGTTGTGAACATTCTAAACTAACATGAGTCTCATTAAGTGTCCAGTTTAAGGGTTTTACACAGAAACATACCACACAACATGAATCAAACATTCTCTTTATTCATTTACACTAAATGTCAAAAGTACATCAAAACAGATTAGAGCTAAGGGCATACAAAACTGTCTAACAGGAATATGAATCAAATATGTACTTTATTCATTTACAATAAATGTCATAGTGTACATCATTCTGATTGAAGCTAAGGGCATACAACTGTCTAACAGCTCCCACTTGCACTTAAGTCCAATCTGGTATAAGCCGGAGTCCCATACTTTCCACGTGTTTCTCAAACACTTTCTATGTGAGTGGCTTAATCAATGGGTCTGCTACATTCTTCGCTGACACTACCTTTTGAATCAGGACGTCCCCTCTACCAACAATCTCCCGTAGTACATGGTACTTCCTCTCGATGTGATTCGACTTTGAGTAGGCTCGTTGCTCCTTAGCCTGAGCAATCGCWCCATTGGTGTCACACAATAATGGGATGGGTGATGTGCTGGATGGAACTACTCCCAATTCATGAACAAACTTCTTCATCCACACGGCTTCCTTGCCAGCTTCACTTACGGCAATGTATTCGGCTTTGGTTGTGGAGTCTGCCGTGGACCCCTGTTTACTGCTTTTCCAACAAACAGCACACGATCCTATCGTGAAAATATACCCAGATGTAGACTTTCTATCATCTGGATCCGACTGGAAATTGGCATCAGTATACCCCTGGGTCTATAGTGAGCTACCATCGAATACCAGATAAAACTCTTTTGTCCTTCGAAGGTACTTAAGTATATTATTCACAGAAATCCAGTGCTCCAGCCCTGGGTTGGCCTGAAATCTGCTTACCACACTCACTGCCTGAGCAATGTCAGGACGAGTGCACAACATGGCATAAATGATGCTCCCTACGGCTGAGGCATAGGGAACTTCCTTCATGCCCTCAATCTCCTCAGAGGTCTTAGGAGACATCTTCTTGGAGAGAGTGACTTCGTGCCTAAAAGGAACATTTACCTTCTTGGAGTTCTCCATGCTGTATCTCTTGACAATTTTATCAATGTAAGCAGATTTGGATAATCCTATTATTCGCTTCGATCTATCTCTATAGAGTCGAAGACCCAATATATAGGAGGCTTCTCCAAGATCTTTCATGGAGAATTGCTGTGAAAGCCATATTTTCACTGTAGTCAACATTCCTACATCAWTCCCAATGAGTAGAATGTCATCTACATACAGAACCAGAAACGTAACCTTATCACCACTGGTTTTCTTGTAAACATAGGGTTCATCCGGATTCTACTCAAAGTCAAACCTTTTGACAGTAGAGTCAAACCGGATGTTCCAACTCCTAGAAGCTTGCTTAAGTCCATATATGGATCTATTCAATTTACATCTCATGTGTTCTTGACCTGTAACTATGAAACCTTGCGGTTGCTGCATATAGATATCTTCTGTAAGATCTCCATTCAGGAACGCAGTTTTGACATCCATTTTCCAAATCTTGTAGTCATGGTATGCTGCTACAGCTAGCATGATTCTAATGGATTTAAGCATGGCAACAGGCAAAAAGGTTTCCTCATAATCGATGCCCTCTTTCTGAGTATACCCTTTCGCCACCAGACGAGCTTTGTAGGTCTCAACTCTGCCATCGTTGCCCTTCTTTCTCTTATAGATCCATTTGCAACCAATTGCTTTTACCCCGGGGGGCGGATCTACTAGAGTCCAGACTCCATTGGTCTCCATTGAGTCCATCTCTGCTCTCATGGCATCTACCCACTTCAGGGAATCTTTGTTCAACATAGCTTCCGCATAAGTCACAGGATCCTCCTCACTAGTCAAGGCTTCCACTAGGTAGCTATCCTGGTCATAGCCAAAATGGATTGGTGGCCTGGATACCCGGGTAGATCTTCTAAGTTGATCACTACCTAAAACTTGTGGGGCACCTCCCACTACATCTGAGCCCTCCTCATCAAGAACAATTTCCTGACAATGATTGTTCAGGATGTAATCATTTTCCAAGAATTATGCATTTCGACTGTAGAACATCTTCTATTCACTTGGGTCATACAATAGGTAACCCACAGAGCCTTTTGGGTAGCCTATGAATAGGCAACGACTGGTCTTGAATTCCAATTTGTCTGCACTCATTCTTTTAATGTGCACGAGACAACCCTAAACCTTCAAGTGTCGTACACTTGGTTTCTTTCTGGTCCAAAGCTCATAGGGAGTCTACGGAACTGATTTGGTTGGAACCCGGTTCAACACGTATATCGCAGTCTCCAATGCGAAACTCCAAAAGGATGTGGGCAACTCCGAGTGGACGAGAAGTGACCGGACCATATCCAATAAGGTCCTATTCCTCCTCTCTGAAACACCATTAAGTTGTGGTGTAGTAGGAGGAGCTAACTGTGATACTATCGCATTGACCTTCAAGTAGTCCCTGACTTCGTGAGAGAGATACTCACCACCTCGATCTGATTGAAGAGACTTAATTTCTCTCCCTAACTATTTCTCGACCTCTTGTCTGAACTCTTTGAACTTTTCAAAGGATTCGGACTTATGTCTCATTAAGTACACGTAACCATACCGAGAATAATCATCAGTAAATGTAATGAAGAACACATGCTGGTTATGGGTCCTAACACTCAGGGGACCACATACATCAGTATGTATAAGGTCAAGCATGCCTGTACATCTTTCAGGCTTACCGTTAAATGGCCACTTTGTCAGCTTACCCTGAAGGCAAGGCTCACAAGTGGAAAGATCTTCTACAGTTAGAAAATCCAAAGGACCATCCTTTACCAGTCTTGTGATTCGGTCAACACTGATATGGCCAAGTCGGTAATGCCACAGGCACGTGGGATTAACTGTATCATGTACTCTTTTCTTGGGGATATCAGCCGACGTAGTTTCGGCTATGTTAGTTTCTAGAGAAGGAAGTAGAACAGAGAGACCATTCTCCAATTCCCCGTATGCGATGAATTTATTGTTTCTTTTAATAGTAATCGTATTACTGAAAAAGACAGAATATCCATCCGCACACAGTTTTGAGACAGAAATCAAATTTCTTCTAAAATTCTGTACAAAAAGACAATCTTTGAGTACAATAGTGAAGGGATGAGATACCCATCGTATGGACGCCCGAATCTTGCGAAATAGAAAGGGCGAATTTCAAAATTTCTCTCCATCATATTGGGAATCGTATTCCCTATTTTAGAAAAATCAAAATTTTCAAGGATCAATCTTGAACTAAGAACCAAACCAGATCTAAACAAAAACAGCAGGAGAGGGACATACCTGATATGGAGAAATAGTATCTCCCATTGGAGGTATTCACGCCCAAGGAAGGAACCAAAAACTGCTCCCACAAAAGATGGTGCAATGCAGGATGGAGCAAAATCAACAACGTTCTTCACAAGAACCAGATCCTTCGCAAGAATCAGTTGGACGACACGTGAGTACTACTTCCAATCAGCCCTTTCACAAAGGACTGATGTCAAGATCCAATCTTGATCACTCCTACTGGCAACAGGAGATCGAATTGGCAGATATGGCGGCGGCAAGAGAAATTTAGCGCAGTGATGCTGAATTCTCTCTTCTGTGATATCAGCTCTGAAGAGGATGTGAATATCTGAATATCTTCTAAAGGCTGCCGCCCCTTCCTCCTTTTATAAGCTTAAAGGGATCAGCTCCTAATCCCATTAGGAGTTCCTGATCCAAATCATATTTGGATCAGAATTCCCCTTAAATGATAAGGGTAAACCCTTATCTTATCTACAGATTAGATCAGCCTCCTCCAAATCCTATTAGAAGTTTCTAGATCTGAATCACATTCAGATCTGGACTCTCTGAGTGGATAGAGTTAAGACCCAATCCTATCTGCTAATTTAATCTTAGAATTCGCCCCTTATTTAACTGATCAAATCAGCCCATATCGAAATGAGCTTTAGGCCCAATAAGGTTATGTGCTCACTTAGCCTTCCAAACTACTGCCCAGTTGGGCTTCCTTGTATGGCGTGGGACCCAAACATTGATCTACACATCAGCCACATGGGTTCAGCCCA